>PNEQ01071742.1:0-52718 GCA_003012365.1 Medauroidea extradentata
GCAATAGCGCGTGTTGTTTAGATTAGTCGATGGACAGAAACCAGACATTAACTCGCAGGTATTTATAACTAAGATTACTTTTTTTATATCTTACATTCAGCCCCCGTGCATTTAATGAGTAGATATTGTAGCTAAAATTTATCGGAGCAGTTTAATGTAGTTGTAAACATTGCACGACTCTATGTAAATAAAAGCACGTCGCATTATTTGTGTTTACATCGGCGGAAAGATATAAACTGGCAGGAAATAGAAATTAATCAGGGCTTTTTTGAGTGTTCACTTTATTCCGAATCACCTATAGTAGTCTTCATGCAAACGAAACACAAGAAAACACTCGTCCCGAAAGTAAACATTCTGCACTTAATTCTTTTAAAATAAACTTCTAACGCTCTCAATGCTATTTATGGTCTAATGTAGTTAATTCTGACCCACATCTCTGTACTTTCAAGTTTAGCTTGCTAGGTATTAATCCACATCACTTTGCTAACCCGCATCCTAATTCTTACCTAAATAATACAAATTACGACGAGAAAGAAAAATTATCTTCGTGTAATGTTACAAACACACTAACACAAATATTCGTATTAATAGTGCAATCGATCCTACAGAAAAATATTTACAATTATGTGTCCATGTATAAATTTCGTCATGAAAAACATAGGTTTGATCATTTAAATGAAGGTGGTTATTCACGGCAGAATATCCTGATGATACACATTAAGGGTAGACATGTCCCACCATAAGATTGTTAATAATTTCGGCAGTGCATATTTCTTAATGCGTTTTTTAATATATATTTTTAATCCAGTCATTGCAACGATAATTGGCTAAATAAACCTATTAATACATTTTAACAATACATAGTGGTACCTTAAATTATTTAACAATGTCAATGAAACCATCCATCCGGATAACCTACATACACGCTTTCCGGATAGCCATTGCATGTACTTTAGGGATATTCAAGAGAGACTTTGCAATATCCAGCGGATATACTTAGGGAGTTTGCCAAGGTTTATGTCGCCTCAAAAACCCTTTAATTATTTCTTTAAGAACCTCGCCTACCTCGCGCTTAAACAGCGTTGTAGTGCGTTCGTAAATACGGTATTTTACGAAACTGTTTCACATATGTGCCCATTGTGTTAATGAACGAAAAGAAAATACACTTCAAATAAGACGAAAAAAAAGGGGGGGGAGGTTCAAATCAACACGTCGATTAGAAAAATAATTTGAGAGTTCCTCAAAATGGCTAAAAACACCTTTTTAAACCTTATATGTGAAAAACTACTCACGGGATTCGTGTGAAACTACTATAGAAGCATACAATGGACTTAGATTAAAACTTTCCAACAATAGAAAGATTTTGTCTCCACTAAAAGTGTCACTCAGGTGAGTGATCTACGATACCCCTGCATGCCGTTTCAAGGTCTTACGGTAAAGGCGGACCTCACCAGATGAGCCGGTCAACTTCATCCTTTGGCGCCGTGCCTAACTTACACAAACACACGGCCAGTATGCGGGCGCCTTAATGCTATTTTCATGGGAATTTTAACAATTATTTTATTGTGACCTAAGCATCCCTACGTTACATAACCTCGTTAATTTTAACAAAATTAAGTACAATTACACTATCGTAGGGATATTCATGGGATGCCTGTCAAATACTTTGGACATTCCGGACATTTACAGGATATACTTACGACATCCTGAGCTGTTTAAATAGGGATATTACAAGAAGATACTTTTGGAATATCCAGTGTATATACTTGAGGAATTGGCCGTGAGCTATGTCGCTTCAAGAAAACACTTGAATTAACGTTTTCTTACTATTTTCGGTGAATTTTAACAATTACAATATTTTAATCTTAGAATACATATTTTATATAATCTCACGAATCTTAACACAAATTAAGCACAATTACAATATCCTAGTGATATCCCAAAAAACGAGATATCCCTAGGATATCATTCACCTTTTAAGAACATCCCAGACTCAGTAGCACCACTGCAATTCATGTAGGTATCGTGGGGGTAACGATTCTACTGCTGCGGCGTACCGCAGTGTAGAATATCTTGGCCAGCGGTGTACAGATAATAGCAGGGTTGCCGCGACAAGAGGCGAGTGGCCCGGCTGTCTGCGGTGATATTGATATGGCTCTGGCGATCCAGTTTCATGAACAGTGTTTGTAATTGGTGCCGACTATGTTATCTTAGATTACACCTCAACACGGCCGTAGGCGTTTACAAAACCTTCCTCGATCTTCTCGATAGACGTGAAATTATTGTAAAATTGTTTGACATCCTGTTGCAAGTTAAACCTGACACAAGTAGAGAGCCGAGGGCGGGAGGGGGGGGGTTGGGTGTAGTAACTTCACCCCCTTCTTAGCTAAAAATATTTGTTTTTAATTTCATATTAAAATTTAGTAATATTTTTACTGGTAGAAAATTCTATCCAATAGATTCTACCTGCTACATTTCTACTTGAGGCATAAACAGACAATTTAAATATAGTAATTTTTTCCGGATAAACATATCGATATCGCCGACAGCAGCACGGTCATAAGATATGGATATCCACTTCAATTTTGTATCTCAGATTGACAAAGACAACTTAAATTCTCATTCCTATCTTACCACTGACCCGAACCCAGAATACACCATAAGCCCGCGCGTAACCAACTGCTAAGTAGAGGTCGGCCAATGAAATATTAAACCTAGTTGAATACAAATATAATACAATTCAGTATAGTTAATTAGTTTTTGAATATCATCGTAGCATATATAGTAAGGTTTTATTTTAAAACTGCAGAGAGGTAAGACAGTGGTTGTTTTAGAACATGTACAGCGTGAAACTTTATATTTGTTTTTGTTTTCAGAAAACGTAGCATATCCCTGCAATATTAACTAAATTTCATTATCGTGAATATTTTTCCCTGCACAAAATAAGAGTACACAAGTGGTGAGTGATTGCTGCTATTGTAAATGTACAGTTGTGCTGCCACAATAGTACAGGGAGGAGGCAGCGACAACGTCGGATCGAACACAGGAGATAATACCTTCGGATTTACCTGTGAGACAATCGTGCCTGGGGATGCGATTGGTTGTCAGCCTTCCTTGGCTATCTCCTATTCGCCATGTTCTGGGCAAGAGCGTAGTCAGGATTTTGACTCGCGTGTAGGAGGGCCATTGTTTGTCATATCTAGCAGAAGCAACTGTTATGGTTGATTTTTAAATTGCTACTAAGAGACTAGAAATAAAAATATACATAGTTTACTATTATTAGCAGTAATTATTATGATAGGGATATAACAGATTTTAATACATATTTTTATTTAAATAGAGAAAGGTAATTTATCCTGATCATCCCCCTTATTTTCAGGCTACGTGTTTGCAATTTAGCTTCTACTCTATAGTCATCGATATTACTGTCATTGGCTCTTAGTACCTTAGAAGTGCTGTCCTGTATTCTCAAATCACTCATTCTTACTTGTAGTTACGATTTTTGTATATTTTCAGAAGAAATAGTCAATTCCGTATTGTCATCAAGCAAGTCGTACGTGTAGTTTCAAAATGTTAACTTTAGAGAATATTTTTCTGCAATGTTTATTTCATTCATTTAAAGGTAAAGTAAATGGGCTTTACATCTTATCGACAGCGTGATCGTTAGAGACCATGAGACACAACTTTGTACAATGACAGGAGCTGGGAGAGGAATCGGCGATGTCTTCAGTAAAGAAATCGTCCCAGAACATTAGCCTGCAGCGATTTCGGGAAACCACGGAAATTGAAATCAGGATGGCCGGAGGCGGATATCGAACCCGGGTCCTCCCAAATTTAACTTTGCGCCGATATTTGTTTAGAAAAAAGTCATTTAATTCCAATGTAACCACCTCAATACATTTATTCTATCCTACGTTTAAGAATGAATATTCTTGTAGCAACGACTTCATTGTCAAAGCTGCTGTACTGTTACCATCGAGTCACAATTTTACTGGCACAAGATCTAGGTGAGAAATGTATTTTGTGGGTTTTATAAAAAAGTTTTTATTCAGATTTGGCATAATTATAAATATAATTGCTTATAAATTGTTCTATAATAGCACATGAAATAATGTCAATGAAGACATTACATATCACTATATAAAATAATTAAATTTTTTAATATGTTTACAGTATTTACAGCAATTTCAATTTTTCAGTGCATGGTTGGTCATCTTTCAATAGTAGTTACACTCGTGGAAATTAAACAGGAAGAAACACAACCACTTTAAACAATAGAGGCAATATCAGACAACAGCTCGAAATTTGTTTACGAAACAAATTAGTCATACAAGAAAACTGCAAACATTAAAATGAAAATTTCTTTTGTGAAAATATCATTTCACAAATTGGAGAGGCGGCTTCAACATTTGCTCTATGTAAAAAATAAAAAATAAAAGAATTTAATGAGCGGAAAAAATGTTTACTCGTTATGAACACAAAATGTATATAGGCTCTGAATGTTTCTTTTATTACATTTAGGACTGATATTTATGCTTACGGCATGCACCTCCTAGAAAAGGACTTTTCTACGTAGAAAAACTTAACTATCAAATACCACACACCTTACAAACAAAGTGGAATTTAATACAATGTACTAATTGTTCAACAACTTAGTTTTAAATTGATAGTATTTCTTTGCGTACTTCTATACACATTTCCTGAAAAAAATATGGTTTTATACTACACAAACGCAACCATTTATGGCCGAATGATTTGCGATTTAATTTACTTTCTGTTATACTTTTAACGCATCCTGAGCTAATTCTGAAGTAATCAATGTGAGCTTCTATCAATCATGGATCTGAAATAAATAGGAACACACAGTCTCTTGCTCACCAGAAATTGATTCGCAAAACATGTCGGCCGCTGACAGCAAATTTCGTTTTAACATGTTAGTAATATTAGTGAACTGTAATCACAGACAAAATTTTCTTACTTAAGAATGCGTGGTAGATAAATACATTTTGAAATCATCAATTGATTTCTATGTTTTTTCGAAGTCAATATGGATAAAATACTCAATGACAATCCTAGATAGTGGTATTTGTCAACTTAATGAGTAAATATTTATCCAGAATTACTAATTCGTTACGCGTGATCTCCTGTGCTGCAGTTAAATGCACAAGGTTCCGGCGTCAAAGATTGTGCCTAAGAAGTTCGTAACACTGGAAACAATTTTGTTTAAAACGTTGGCTAAAACTATTTGCCTATGATTGCTATTGTTTAACTTTCGCAAATTGGCTTCAAGAAACCTACAATTACAGATAATTGCTTTTAGCGTTGAAGTATGTACCACGCACTCTTAATAAAAATTAACAGATTTTCATTGACACTTCATGTATAAAAAAAACAAGGTAAAATCTTTTTAAGCTAGCAGCTTCCTCTCTTTTTTGCAATTAATTGTTTCTCTCGCTTGCAGTATGTGAGCAGGCTCCCTGGGAGAAAGTTTTCTAGGAATCCTTCCATCGACTATTTCTGGAAGCATACATTCCAGATAAAACCAACGGAGCAGCGGAAACATCTTTCCTTCCCAAAAATTCTCATATTTTTCTATGCGCTAAAAATGTATTGAATAATATGGCATATGTAACAAAATTGGTCGTGTTGTTGTAACTGTCTTGGACCTATCGTTTTCATTCAAATCACAATTGGAAGTTCATCCCAGTAGTACGGAGCCTAGACTGCGTACATGTGAGCTTCACTGTAAACAACATATAGCATAATTATGTTAATTAGCTCACAATACTATCGCTGCAGTAGTAACTTCATATGTGTTTTGAACTTGAAAGGCCAGTACTAGAGCGTCAATATGCTAAAGAAATGTTCAGAGTTATGTTATTTTGCGTTATTTTATTTACGATATTTTGTAAAAATATAAGTTTAAAATTCGTTTTACAATAGCTGTTATTTAGGCACAAAGTGTTCCCTACAATTTTAACTAATTTTTGCACCTGTCAGAATTTGTTGGACAAATTTAGATACTACCTGTGTATCAACAGGTGTAGCGACAACAAGAAAAAGTTCACTTGCAATTATTTGTGTTATTTTTATACACGTTTGGCGTCGAATTTTTTTCCACCTTTTGACCTTTTGAGTGAGTGAGGGAGAGTTTTGGTCAGCTTTTAACATATAGATCTTCAGCGCTGGTGAGTGGAGAAACGTCGGAAAGGAAGGGCGAGAGATCCCAGAGTAAAGCTGACCTGTATGAATGGACATGTCACAATTTATACCAAGTTCGAATATGACCATACTTTTTCAATATAAATTACTAAGTTACGATTGCCTGCCGATGTCAATAATTGCAAAAGTTAATTTGGAGCCACCTTAAAAACTTTGAATGAAGTTATAAATAAGTTAGCTTATGAACGTTTACAAAATGGATATAATATTCTCAACAGCGATACCGTTCGGCAGCACTTTTGGAAACAAAATTTAAAAACTTATGAGTTACTAATACAGCCAATGCAGTTAAACAAATCGGAAACAGAAGATGCTCCATTTCTCGTTTAATTTATTACTATTAGTTTATTACTGACAGGACACGTTTTAAAAATTAATGGAGTCGTAGTGGTCCAGGGGCTAGAGTGTTTATCTGTTATCAGTATCATTCCGGCTAGATACCGGAATAAACCTGTCATATTTTCGTATGCGGGAATTATGCTTGGACAATGTATTTAGTTGACGAGTTTTCACGGAGATACTCTGTTTCTCCCGCTCTTCGTTCCAGTTGATACTCCATAGTAAACTTGTCGCACATTTCGTCGACTCTAGAGCCGTTCATGTGTATCACCTATGATTGGACGGTTTAATAGTAATGTTTCGTTTAATCACGTGAATATTATGGAATACGTTGATTGATTAGTATAACGTGACCACGTTGGCGTTTTCGTATAATTGTTTAATATTCTATGGAAAATTATTTAATTTTTTAACACGTTTTTATTAGCTTCAGTTAAATCTATGTATGTAACGGAATCTTTAAACATAATTTCCACCTATTTAGAGGCATCCGAATAAATTAAAAATTTGCAAGCTTATCAAGGACCAATGACAATACAATAGTTTTAAAAAATTATCCTTATATCCTGGCCAGGATTACAAGGATAAAATAAAACGCGTTTTCACGAAATTATCGATAACTCTTCAGCCTGATGTGATATTTTAATTATTTTTACTTTAAAACATTGCCTAAGTAAACACATATTCCATATTTATTCGATTTTTCGAATTTCGGAAATCAAGGGGGTGCAAATCCGTTTAATGAATTTCCAAAAACTCCTCTGTTTATCCTAAACCACTTAATATATCAAGGCGATTTTATCTTTAAAATGAAGCTTACATAAATATCTAAAAATTAATTTCATGATATTTCAAAATTTTTCCTTGAAAGGCGGTAAAAAAATAAAACGTGTTAGCGTCTAATCGTCCGTATTAACTAATCTATTTAAGATATTTATATGGTTTTTGCCTTTACACGAAGTTTACGTAAATAATTAAAAAGTAATTTAAGGATTTTTCAATATTCGTTCTCGAAAGCCGGCAAAAAAAATAATAAAACGTGTTTCCAATTAATCTTCCGTATCTTCCAAACCAATTAAGATATCGAGATTGTCTTTCGATAAGAACGAAGCTTATGTAAATATATAAATATTAAATTCAGGATTTTATGAGATTCGAAAAAGAAGGATTTGAAAATAAGTAAAATGTTACAGTCTCTCAAAACGTGAGAATTACCTTGGATATATAATTTAAAAGCTATTTCTTTTTGCCATCTCGTTAAAACGCTTTGTTATTATTTTATCTTTGGACAAAATTTCCACCTACTTGGAGACGTCCGTATTTATATCGGTTCAGATGGTATACATGTAATTAAACCAATATCAATACAGTTCCCAACAAAATATAGCTATGGTACAGCTGAAATACGAATGTTGTCATTAATCCTGAGTTGGGCATCGACTGTCCACAAAATGCAAGGCTGTACGGTTGAACATGCAGTCATTTATCTAGGTTCTCGGCTGTTTGCTGCTGGACAAGCTTACGTAGCCCTTAGCCGTGTCAAGTCTCTCGATAGTATCCTAATAGAAGAACTTAATTGCTCAAAGTTAACAGGGAGAGTCCCATGTAATAATGAAGCATTTAAATGAAATGGTTAGATTACGATAAAAATCTCAGATAACATGATACAATTTTCATATTCTACCTCAATTAAGAATGTTAAATATATGTTTCATACACGTTTATATGTTTTTTATGTGATATAAGTGAAATTCTAGTGTCCTAGTTACCTACTATGAAATTTAACTTCGTTTTAAGACTGAAAATGCAAAACATATTAATTGTTTCAACTTAAAATTGATATGGTTTAAAATACTTTCAAAAAAATTACTTTAACGATCAATCGAACTAAAAAGTAAAAAATAATTAATAGTTTAAAAAACTAAAATACACGGTTTAATAGAAAACCACACTAAAAATTATAAAATAATTTAATTAAGTTTTAAATAAGAATAGAGTAATTATCGGAAAATTCATTCTATCGTATAAAAACGTGGGGTGCTTTTCTCATACATATGAAGTTTTGATATTGTTTACAGCATTTTGATTGTGCCAATGTCCTCCCCTGGCGGCTCAACGGTATTGCGTACCATAATTTTCTGCAACACATCTTCCCAGTTTTGCTAGATAATGGACCACTAGCCATCAGGTTCAACAAATGGTTTCTGCATGACTGTACCCAAACCCACGACACACCTTCTGTGCGACATCTGTACATATATCCTGAACGCCCAGAGTGTTGATCGTTATGGTCTGGCCCGCCTGGCCCACTCGTTCGACGGATCTCAACTGTTGAAAATATTTTATTGATAGAATATTAGGTTGGACGTTGTGGTATGGCTGCCTGGTAATCACGTGTGCCTCGATGTCAACTGTTGTAGATATTATATCCACAGAATATTGGTAAAAGTAGAGTCATGAGAAAATAAAACCTAATCAAGAAACTAAAATGTTTCAATTAATTTGTTTTCACATATTGATGTTTTAGTTCCTCAATAAAATCAATTACCTTAAAAACTAATACCGGACACGTCTATGCTAATTACACAAGCAAAAAGGCGAACAATAACCTAGCGGTATAGTGGACTACTAATGCATGTTTCGGTATTATTTTTGCTTAATCATTACAATTTATTGTTTCAACATGCATTGTACAAGATTTATATTACTGTACTGATATATTTCATTTTCTACATTCAATGAACATACTCCATCGAGAAAGTTTTCCCCAAAATTTCTATGTTGGCATCGTAGATCTGAAAACCATCAAATGTAGTGTGCTACTCTCTGGTGGTCCAGTGCGTTATCTCAATAAGAAATTCTCGCAAAAGCGCTCAAACTGTCCGGTATTGGTGTATAGTGTATTTGATAAAATTAAATTAAATGTTCATGTTTCATAATTGGGTTTTTTATTTCTCTCTATTGACACCAAAGATAAAATACACGAGACTCTAACTACACTGTTGCAAAAAAAATAGAGGTAAGCTTTACCTTTGAGTCGCCAGGGAAAGAAATGTGGTCTATTTAAATCTTAATAGTAAATATAGGGTAGAGGGAGCGTGCGCTAAACAGTTATATACTAGTCTGTGTGTTCAACACGTGTCACATGATTACAGTGAAATATGCGCGGGAGATTTGAAATTTCACCAAGACAGAAGACGAAATTTCTTAGTAATCACAAATAATGTTCGTTTTTACTTCAGAGAATGAGAATACACGCACATTCAAGGGAGTATGCCACAATTTTCACACAGTGTATTTGTGTGCTTATATCAAAGTCACAAATGTAAACAATGCTCAGAACACATTTTTTTACCCATCTGATTTTCGTAAAAAGTAAATATTGGCTATGTATTTACAATTAGGTTTTGAATCGATCGCATAGTGACGCTATACGAATTTGTAAGCATTCTAGAAGACACACCACTAATTTCATCCAGCTCAGTTGCTTCTTTAAGTCGGAAAAACGTCTATAAATAATATGAAATACTCGAGACATGTTGAAAACACACTTTTGTGACTTCATGCGCCCTCTACTGTTTGTTACCTCTATGATTTAAACTGTTGTGAACAATATCATGACTTCATATGTATGAGAAATCGCCCCACGCTTTTATACGATAGAATGAATTTTTTGATAATTACTCTATTTTTATTTTAATCTTAATGAAATTATTTTATAAAATTTAGTGTGCTTTTCTATTAAAGCGTGTATTTTAGTTTTTAAACTATTAATTATTACATTCAGTAGGTAGTAATGTCTCATTGTATTGTTTCGTTATTATTTTTAACAAAATATAAAACTACAAAATACATATAAACGAAGTCCGGTTATTCTCTGTAAATTTTAACTTCTTTACTATCAGGAAACTGGGTATGGGTTTGGTGTTGTAAACTGTAGCTATTTATGTTTACTAGTAGAAGTAATGTGAAATCAGCTGATTCTGTCTAATGATCAGTTGGTACCAAGGGCACCAGCAATCTAGACAGTGCTTGCTACTACACACATTATCGCTCGGGGGAGGGGGGGTGTCTGTTGACTCGGTTGACTCATTTTCTTTATTTTTACAGTCATATTAACTATCTTTTGTTTATACTACCACTGACAGCTAAAAGCTGTTTATAGTAGTAATCTGTTTCTGCTAGCCGTCTCGACCATATATCAAGTATCTGGATGTGACTCAAAGAGCAAAATAGAAGTAGGCCTATTTATTTCCTCGAATATTTTACTATTCCTCTTGGGACGGCGGGCGGCGGAGAAGAGATCATATTATATTCCCACAAAGTCAGTCCAGGTGTAATGCCAATCCAGATAACTAAGGAATTTCTGTAATGGGAATCGTGCTGCATGATGTAGTTGGTCGGTAGGTTTTCTCGGAGAGTTCCCATTTACCACGCCCTTAACCATCTTTGGCTCAGTTATATTGCTTATGAGCCGCCAAAATCTCTTCATTTCCCGCCACGGGGATCCAAATCCAGGTTCGATTCCCAGCGAGTAAACCCCGATTTTTTGCATGTGGGAACCATGACAGGTGATGACACTGGTCGACGGATTTTCTCTAAGATCTCCAATTTATCATTTTTTTACATTTAGATACTGCTCTAAAGTTACATAATTCATTCTCATCGGTTCTAAAACGTTAGCTGTTTAGCTACCAACATTTTCTCTATCTACTACGTAAATGTCTTACCAGATTAAAAATCAAGTATAACATTAAACGACTGGCGAGGTTTTGAACGGCAAGCTCAAAAGAATAATCATTAATGTCGCTGAATAAAGAGATTACATTCCGTGAGACAGTTCAATAAGTAGAGTTACAATTTCTTAGCACACATCATTTCAATAAACTGTCATATTTCAACCTTATTACAGCACGAACACAACACATCTTCTTCTTCACAGACTTGTTTGCCAGAAAGTATTTTCCACGTAGAAACTTCGCACGGACCGAGCGGGCGCAGGGCACGCATGTTGAGTGCTTGCTGTATATATGGCAACCCTGTGCGGGCCGACTCGTCTCCGCCCGACTCCACATGAGTGTCTGCCACACTGCTTCCCAGGCACGCCGGCCGCAATGACCTCGACAATGTTTTATTTTTCTTATAGTTTACCCAGGGTTAAAGCTACATGTATACCCTCGCGGACTTTTCTGATGCATTTTTCTTGATAAAACTAGCTATTGAAACGAATATTACGTACATCTAATAGCCTGTTAGTTATGAGATTCTTATAACTTTAAAAAATAGGGAAAAAATAGATCGTCTTCAAAAAACAAACTTTTACCTATGTAGCCGGAATCGTGTTGTAAATATCTTGAATTTGCCGTTTATTTCACACTTCTATCTTACTTAGGTTGTGTTTGCTACAAATCCACTTTCACCCTATCATTAATGCTAGCGTCTCGGACAGCCTTAAGAACACTTTTTATAACGAAAAGAGTTAAATAAGTTAGTAGATGGAAAGGCGTTATTTGTTTATTTCCAATTTTTAACACCTTTTTACTATCTGTCTTTATCTTCATTATTGCGCCAGGACATAAACCATAGTATAATTATAGTTAGATTTTAAAACTAGTCTGTAGCCGTGATATTTTTAGCTACAATTGGCTAATTTTTTCTGAATATTTAGACAACTTGCTTGAGTACTCTTAATTGCTTCAAAAAATGTATTGTTTGTGCCAAAAATATATTTATTTGATGAAAATGTACTTTTAACTTTAATATTTAAATCCATTCAGTGGATTTCGAACACGCATTCTGGTACACTAGACAATTTTCTTGTAAATTTGCCGAAATTGCTCTTCAATCACCACTAAAAATAATGAAAAACATTAAAAGTCTCAACATTAACAAAATATGGGCTGGTAGTAATTTGCACCAATTAAAAATGAGGTAAATTTTCATCATTATTTAACCAAATTTGAATAGAATTTTTTATATTTTTTTCTTCCCATACTTACACGAAAGACCTTAATTTCACAGAATTCTCATAAAATTTATTTATAAATTTTATATTAACTAAATATTTGATCGTTTAATATGTAAATTAGGTTGGAGGGGGGGGGGCTACAGCTTGCGATAGGCACAATGTACTGAACTTAGTTAAGTGGTTAATGTTAAGAGTGGGGTCTTCCGTTAATGAAATATATTGAACTAATCATCGTGGCTTTACTGTACGTAGTTTAACATTATATGATACTAAAAGGGTTACACTACGTTATTTAATTTGGAGGGGAGGAACTGATTAGAAGTTCAATTTCCGATGAGTTAATGTTAGGATGTTGGCTTCCATAAGATTAACCCCGATTCCCCTGATTCATTGCACTATATTCCTGCACCTCAGTGCAGGCGGAGAGAATGGCTGAAGCCATAGTCTTGTCAAACTACTGACCTGATTGCACTGTCGTCACGGCTAGCAAGTCTTCCAGGCGAGGCTCTTGGTATCCATAACAGTTTGTTGATTCCACTGGATGAAATTCAGAAAATTGAAAAATTAGAATTTAAACGAAAATTAGGGCATTTTGGTTGTGAATTTGTTCATTTTGGGGGGGGGGGTCATGTATTTCTTGATCATTGATTAATGTGTTGGATTTCTCCCATGTAGGGTGTTCCTGAACTACATATACAGACCAAGCGAGGTGATTACTTACGACAAATAAAGTTGATAGTATGAAGGACACTTAGGACCTATATTATTTAGGAAGTATTGAGCCTTCGAATATCGAGTTTCAAAACAATGTGTTATTAAAACATCGGAAACCGAATTATGTGAAACGACATTACTCTAAACATTGGTTTATGTTATTTGGGTCTTCAAGCCCACATCAAATGCTGGTTGATACCTCAAACCGTTACTAATATAATAAGGTTGACCACTCTATAATTGGATTCAACTGTTGTACCGACGGAATATTGGAACATTTGAAGATATTTTATTGAGTAATGTAAGATTTTCAACAAAAATGGTCCTCGTATTGAAATTATCAAGGAGCTGTAGGTATTCATAAAAATACGTACGAAGGTTTGGTTGCAGCTATTGAGTGTCAGGAGAGCATATGCAATACTGCATACGTGTGTTTTGATGTGCTTACTGCTCTAGTTATAGTGAAAAATCACTGTAAAACAACATTATTCACACTTCATTTTATCCACGATTCCATCCCAACAGGTGCAAAATCCATGAGGTGATTCTCTATTCAAATTGGGGTACAAAGCCTTTCATACGAACAATGTCGTACAGTAAATTGTAAGGGAGATATTTACCCTTATAAATCGACGATTTAAAAGGTTTTAACTTATATAAATTAAACGTACTGGGCACTAAAGGAAGATTCTTTGAATGATTCGTTTCTTTACGTTGATCTTAAGCTGTCGCAGAACTAAACTGTGGAGTAAAATCATTGCCTACATCGTGAACAAGAAAGAGGTGGTATGTTCCTTCGAATGTGTATGTGGCATGTATTTTTATTGCTTTCGAAGATTTAATGCACATAAATAATCTGTCATCTTCATGGAACACTTTAATGCGAACTGTTTGAGAGGAATATCATGTGAGCATGCACTTTGTTGCCTGCCAAATACGCAACCCACTTTGCATTGCTGCACTGTAAAAATTTTCTCCGTCTATTCACGGAATTTCCGGTAAAATGTCTCCGGATATCTCCGTGATTTTTACGGAAACTTAGTTCCTAATCCAACAGAAGTTTCCGTAAAACAATTTCATCATACGGAACTGGGCCACATTTACATGACTATAATGCTACAATTGCATTTCTACAGATTTGCAGATTTACCGGTTATTAAAATATATCCTTAATATTTACGTCTGTCTAACCAATAAATTTACGATTTTTTCATGCAAGTGTCCGCAGATTCATGGACTTTTTACGTACGATCCGTAGTGTATATTTACTATAGACATTTCCGTATTTTACTTCTACGGACACTATTTCCGTTTATTAACGGTACATTTCCGTTAAAATGAATAACGGAGTACATGAGAGTATTTCAAGTGGTACAAAATGCCAGTGGAATATTTAGTATGGTACTAAGGAATAATAAACAACAGTTGCTAAAAAAAATCTCTTACAAACATTAGGTGGCACTGCCAAAAATTATTTTCGTTGTTTTACGGAGAAGTGCTGGTAAAAAATTCTCCAGAAGTGTCCGTTAATTTACGGAAGACAACTAGCTCCACTTGTGGAATCTCGCATATTAATGTGACTTCTTTAGGATACAGGCTTAATAATACGTTCGGTTATGTATTTAGTTTCTTCTCGCAGTTTTACAAATGTTTAATTAATGAAATATAATTTTGTATAACTGTGTTACAAAATAATGTTTCTGTTAATTAAACAGACGTTTCCGTAATATTGCACTAAATTCACGAAAATTGTCAACAGTGTGGTCATGCGTGCATCGTTCGCTTAGCACCGCTAGTTTGGGTGCCAGGGTGGCACTGCACTGTTGGTGCGCAACATGGAGAGACAGTACACGTAAGGAGAAGTGGCACATATGCATGGCATGTATGGTGCTGCTGAAGGTAACGCAAGAGGAGCTCAGCGTCTGTATGCACAGACATTTCTAAACACTGTCCAGGCGAACAGGTATGACACCGACGCGAGAAGCAACGTCAAAACAGCCATGTTTGAGGAGGAAAGATTGGAACGCATCGCCGATTCGCCATCAAGTAGCTCACGTGGAAACACTCACGCAATTCATGCAAGTCACCAAAATGTGTGGAGCAGCAGCTACACCAATTTCATCGTGAATAGGTGCAAGTATTTTAACCAGCTGATTTTCAGCCACGAGTCGATTACGCTCGCTGGTATTTGCATCATTGCGCAGACGAACTTTGTTTTCCTCGTCGCATTTTGTGGACCGACGAGGGTTCTTTTATGCGTGATGGCGTTCTCAACAGTAGAAACAGTCACGTATGGAACGGCACCAACCCACATGCAATGGTTGAACACCTAATCAAGTCACATTTGCTGTTAACGTCTGAGCGGGCATTGTCAACGACAACCTCATTGCAATGTACTTTTTGCTGGCGCGTTTGGCTGGCCGCGTTTATCAACTGTTTATAGAGGACATACTGCCACTTCTGATGGAGGACGTGGATTTACAATCACGCAAGTTTATGTGGTACCAGTGCGATGGAGCCCCTGCACACTTCAGTTTGGAAGCTCTTCATTACCTTACCGACCAATTTGAAGAGCGATGGTTAGGCACAGGCGGACCTGTGAAGTGACCACCACGCTCCCCAGACTTGACGCCACCTGTGGGCTTATGCTGGAACCAACGAGCATTAACCCTACGGAAAGAGAGGTAACTCAATGCTATAAAATGGGTCCGGATTTGAATCTTCTTCTTTGGGCAGAGTGGTGCCCCAATATAGCTACAGCAGGTGGTGGAAACACAGGCACTTGATGTACGCATGCGCGGTTTTTTTTCAGTCGTGACGTAGGCACGAACAAGAAGTTACCTTTATGAATGCAAGTGTTAAAATAACCCCGCCCATGTTAACCGGGTGACTTTTCGTAATGGCACTGTTTTCGTTTGTTTTCATGCTAGTGTTTGTTTTGATATCGGTGTACGAATGATGCTTAAAAGTATTTACGGACACTGTAACATCTTTAATTAGACTTGGAAAAAATGTAATGTTGGTTAAACATTTGTCAATCAACAATTAAAAATGTTAACTGTGTTGTCCATTCAACTTGCCTCTTTTTGGCCGTGTTACATGTGCTTTTACTACAATACATGGAGTAAAATTTCCTGAAAAATGTCATATGTTACCCCCCCCCTGGTAGATATAGTGAAAATTGTCAACAAACTGTATTTCGTTAATCTCAAGCTCAGGTTTAGGTACAGAACTGTCATATTGGCCTACAAAACAATAGTGAGGCCCATCTTTAAGTATGTGGCAGTAATCTGTGCCCAATACTTTGGGGGAGATGGCAGAGTTGGAGGGGGTCCAGAGAAAGGCAGCCAGATTGGTTCTAAATAGGTAGATTATGGGAAGGAAGAGGAAGGATACAGACCATCGGTAATGGTGAAGACACTAAAATTGGGCACACTGCAGGTGAGGAAGGCGGTGGAAAAATTGGTGAAGATTTTTAAGGTGGTGAGAGGTGTAGGAGGGTGGGTACAACTAGGAAACAGGATTCAAAAAGGTCTTTATAAGGGAAGAGGGGATCATGAATGGAAGATTCAGAGGGGTGCAAAGAGAACAGAGAGAGGGAAACATTCCGTTGTAAACAGAACAGTACAAAAGTGGAACAAACTAAAACAGAAGGTGGTGCAGGTGACGAGGGGTTAAGGAATTTAGGAAAAAAGGTGAACGAGATAGTAATGAGTGGACAGAAAGGGGAGCAAGGCAGGAACAAAGTAAAGGAAGAATTTATGCAATTACGAGATGAAAACAATTCATGAAAAATAACAATATCCTAATGCAATAGCAAACTCCTCCCCATCCTCACAGCACCAATACACCAGTCCCTTCCTAAACCTCACAACCCTACTCACAGTCACTAACTCTTCCTGTGGTGTTTTCCACTCCCTCTCTGTCCTCACCAGCATTGACCGTCTACCCTTCTCCTCCATGGTATAAGGTTGACTTGCAAATAAAATGATAAACTTTACGTCTACTCTTAGTTAATGGTGAAAAATATGTACAAAATGTAGACCTACTTGAGTTTGGTAGCATTCAACCTGCACTTGGGCAGATTCCAGTGGTAAGTCTCGTCCCTAGTTTCAACAGTCTTTATATTGCCCTCCTGAACCTCCTATCCCCATTTTGATCTGCATGGAGTTTCTCCCCTCTCCATCTTCTTCCGCAGCCTCTGGACCTACACACAGTCGTCCCTTTTCTCTCTATACAGTGCCTTAGTCAACCTTACCTACAATTACCTCACCTTCCTCTGTTCTAGTATAATACAGTTAACGATGTGACCAGTCTCTCTCGCCTTCTTCTGCCCTTCTAGGAGTGCCATCCCATCTCCTTCCGCGTCAGAGATGGCCTAAAATTATCTTCCTCCTCTCCAACCAGCCCACCGTCTCTACTTACCTTTCACCAAGTCTGGCTGGATGCATTCTCTCCAGTTCCTTCACCCCCACGTCCACATGCAGGTCCAATGTATTTTGAAATAAAAGGAGTTTCATTATACTCATCATCCTGTTAGTTGATAACCTCAGCAAATCTCACAAATACCTGTGTGTGTATGTATATGTATATATATATATATATATATATATATATATATATATATATACATATATTTTTTTTTTACCAGTACACCATACAGAATTGTGAAGCAACCTAATTGACAGTAAAATTTGTTGTCTGTTTGCAGAAAAAAAAGCCTGTTTTTCCACTTTTTCTAGTGTTTAGGGAATAATACCCTCTTCTTGTTAATGTAGTGTATTGTATCTTGTTTTACAACCCTTAACCCCCACACATCACACTTACATAGTATAGGTATTGAACGTAAATTATATGTTTCTTATGGACATTCATTACGTATATTATATGTGCAAATAATGTTCAAATTATGCGCAAAAATGGTTCAAATGTCCCACCACTGAACATAAGTAGAACATATATTATGTATAGTGATATATGTATAACTTCAAATGTTTATTGGTAATATCAGATATACATATCATATACTTAATTTCTCTACATGAATAACATAAAACTATTTAGCTATTTATTGCAGGTATATTATACATATATTTGCAACTGTTCATGTTTCATGTCATTTTCATCTGATATATATGTATAATAAATATGTCAAATATACTTGCACATCAAACCAGCATTTAGTTATTGTATATACGTATATTATATGTTGTGTGGGCCTTTTATTTTATTTTTCCATCATGTTCCGTTGAGTCTACAGGTATGGCAAGGGCCATGCGACTGTGGAATGTGTCAAGGATGTATACCTACAGACTACATTGCCAATACATACATATAGTGTGCAGAAGATATCTTGCATAAATTTTTACTTTGCTATTCGATTCTGTTCACATGATCACACATGATAAATTATGATGGTATTAGTCTTTAGTTTCAAACAAAGTGGCACAAAGGTAACATGGATTCACATTTAGGAGGGCCCTGGTTCGATCCCTGGCATCAGCCATCCTGACAAATGGATGTAACATGATCAGACATTAAATGGACTGCTTAGCTTCTTAATGCAAATCATCTAACAAGAATATATGTATTTCCCATGCACAATCACTGTGACTGGCAGTAAGTTGCCAATTATTACATTTACGTTATATATCTCATGGTTAGTAGAGCGTAAAACTCAACATTCAATAAACACAGTACACAGACTGAACACAAGTCCTGACTGGAACAGATCTACTATCAAAACTACTTTTATATGGATCATCAATTATGCTAAGTTACTCAAAATAACATTAAGGTGTAGTTAATGAAAACACTAATTCATGTGAAAAGGTTTATTGCATGACATATTACTGCACAAGGAAATAACACTTTACACCAATTAATACAACAGAGCACACAATTATATTAAAATTACTGAATTGGTACTTAAGCTTTAAGTCTCTATGAAACAGATTCAAAATTTTAAACAATAAAACTAAAAATTCTTGCATTGAAACTCCGCTGAAGATATACCGTAATCATAAGCTATTTATGATTATTGTTTTTATGGACTTTTTGGTGTAGTTACACGAATCCAGTCAAATTAAAAGAAACTTTTAAAAATTTTTAAATAAAAATAATTTTAGCGGTATGGCAGCCCCCTACCCCATTTTAAAGCACACTACACAAATCATATGCTTTTGAAAGCACAATTTCACAATTTAACGTTTTTGATACACAATAACCTATTTAATAAAGACACAAGATTAATAACATAATAAAGCATGAGCAAAAAGAAATGACTACCTATTATTATATGCTTGGTAGCACAAAATGCCACTTATTATATTCAAAACAACTTAATAAATTTAAGGTCTTATGAGAGAATGAACTAATATATGAAAATTGTCTAACGTACAGTTATGTTAATTGCACTTCTAGCAATTATTATTATTCACTGCTTGATGTAGACAGCTAAGAATGACTGTTGTAATTAAATGATACTGTCTGCCAAGCCACTGCTTCAACTGCTATTCTTTTAAAAATTATCAAATTTATTTTAAACTGGGTTTGATTCCTGGTAGAGTCAACTGGATTTGTATGCATAACAACTGTCACAGGTTTGTGACTTTCCTTAAGGATCTCCCATTTTTCCTGCCCTTCATTCCAGATGTTGCTTCATATCCACCTCATATCCCCCCTCGCCAACTCTCAAAATCCTAATTGTTAAGAGCCGCCCAAATCTCTGAACTCAACTGTCCCCGTTGCGACTACATCCGCTATTCTTTTAACACTTACCCACCTCAAATAAAAAATTAACCCTTCTGCCAGCTGCAACTAATATGTGCATATACCATATCAGAAAATTTCCCAGTCACGTTGCCTTGCACTTGATTCAAACACAATATCTCCTACCAGTGTTCCAAACCACTATGCCACGATAGGTAGTCAGAATTCTTAAAAAATTGTATCTGCATAGGTAAACATATCAATATGACTGTAACAAGGTCATAACTTTTAAATTATTTCTCTAAAGTCATGCCTGCCTTTCCAGATTTTGCGCACATTGTCAAATTTTGAAAAATATGAAATAGCTTTTTAGATATTTACATTAAGACTCGTACCTTTCTGAAACGCATCTCTATACCTTAACAGGTTTAAGAGAAACAAACAATTACAACGCTTTATTTTTAATGCCCTTAAAGGTAGAATTTCTAAAAATCCTGAAAGTACTTTTTTGTGACAAAGCCTCCAGGTGAAGCTAAAATCAATTTAATATCTCAATGGGTTTAAGAGCAACTTAGGATTCATTGCAAAGATGAAAACCCTTCTACCCCTGAATTTTCTACATAAAAAAAAACCTTAGTGTATGCTTACAGCCCAAGGGGAAGTCACTATCAATGGTCCGGTGGTTTGGGCTGTTTGTTGACGAGTAAGTGTACAGGTGAGTGGTGCACTTTATTTTAGTTAGATTACAGAATACAGTTGAATTATTTATTTGTTAATAATAAATTCCAAATTTTTTTATAAGCGGTAATGTTTACCTTACAATTCAGACTATTCAAAATTATATATACTGAACATCTCAAATTCTGTAGTATTTATTTAATAGCTTGTTCCCGCAATTTAATCCAATAATATTTCTGAATCAAAACATTTTAAAAAGTGCTAAATGATGCAAAATTATGTTACAGAAATTTATGTGTGCTTCAGAAATACTTAAAGAAAATTGTCTGAAAAAAATTGGGGGTGGGGGGGTGGAGAGAGGACCCCATTCTGCTTCTATACCCCCGTTTTACCTTCCACCTCCCCACAAAGTATATTTTGTTTTGGTAGAAACCTTCGTGGTCGCACACACAACTCGCAAACATTTTCTTAATGAAATTAAATTTGTTTTGGGTACATTGTTCTACTACTATACACCCCATTTTGACCCCCACCCTTTAAAAAATATTTTTTTCAGTTGAAAATTACTCGGACGCACGCAAAACTCACTAAATTTTTTGGTTCTTTTCCCCATAAGTTTTGGGTATCCTGTTCTGCCCCTCTACTCCATTATGCCTCCATTACCTCCCCCCTCTCCCAAAATGGTAGTCACTTCGCGGGCGCACGCACAAAATACAAAATTTTATTTCTTCAGGTATCATTTTCTGTCCCTCTAACTCTGTTTGTCTCCCACACCCATTTTTGCAGAAAGTTGTATGTCTGGTATAAAACCACATAGAAGACTAACAAACAAACTATAATTTACATAGTGTAAGCTAGCAGTCCATCCGTGGCATTGCCTGCGTGTATTACTCAAATTAGTGTATATTTATTCAATTGAAGGACCTCTTTGTACACTAGATTAGTAGATTGGCCATTAAGTGTTACGATAATCAAACTACAGGCTGAGTTCACTCTGCAGTAAGCTAAGTAGCTATAGCTAAAAACTGTCCTAAGTCTATCCCTGCCACTCTAATTACCATCCCAGGCCTTATTTACCATCATAGAAAAATTTAAGAATATAAGAGAGTATTCAGATGACATAAGTAGTATACGTGGTATGATGACTCGGTTTATCTCGAGCACGACCATTGATAGCTGTACTGTCCATATGTACCTCTTCGAAAGCTCATAAAAAAATAAATATTCCGTCATTGGGCACACAGATATAAATTAATTCTCTACGGCTATACTTGCTTCTTCTGATCGTCTGTTTTGAAAGGTTTTTCTAAGAGTGTTAGTCCCCCCACCCCCTTTTTCTAAGGGTGTTTAAGAGTTATTTTCTCAGTATAAAAACTTATGTAATAATATAATTTACGTAACTTTAGTTATTCAGCGATCAAATCTCACAAAATCTTACCATCTTAGGTTAAACATTTGAATAAGTATCTAATTGAAGTGAAAATCATGACGATTACATAAGTCAAAGCATAATCGAGAATTCAATAAAATTGTTTTTCCATTCCTTCACAACACTAAGAGTTCGGACTTTGAAAATTTATGAAATCTATTGATGGGCATTTATGTATTCATCAACATTAAATGAAAAACAACGCTACACCTCAACAGGTTCAATAGCACCAACACAGTAAAGTTAACGTCTTGCACAAGAAATACATTTTTATTTTCAAATTATTTTTGCTCTAGGGTTATAAAAATGTTAGGCCTACACAATGACTTGAATGCTGCATTCTCCCAAGTTTTCCTCAAATTAAAAATGCGTGGAACTGAGTATTGCCTGTACGTGTAGGTCAAATTTAAAACACAGGAAGGCTATAAATAACAAATCAGCATTTAAACTGTTGTCATGGTATTGATTCAACATAAAACTTCTAGTTAAGTTACATGTTTGCAAGTTTTTCCAAACATTAAAGCATTTATTGGAAACAAAAAATATGACATTCAACGTCTACTTGGCACGTGCAAAACCAATGTTTATGAGATAGTAAAATTGTAATAATGTACTGACAAATGAAGGCCCAGTTTTATGTAATATAAATAATGTAAAATTCCTTGCAAAACAATATACACAGTGCCTGAAGACATGTCTCTCTTAATTAAGAATATTGTGTGTATAGGGGTTGAGAAAAATAAGAAAGTTAAACTGATTGTAGGACAAAAGTGAAGTTTTGTGTTTAAATTAATCACTGGTATCCACATTTACTGCAAAAGGATTTACTGTAATGTTTTGCTATCTGAGTGTTTCCAGACACATGTTTAAAAATATACACACAGTACAGTTAGCATCCGCAAAAATGGCATTATATGTCGCACGATAATGAATAATTCTTTTCCTCAACAATTTATTCTTAAAAAAAGGCCATTTGGGAAAATATATATGTAAAAACTTTAGGATGGGTTGTTAAACACACTGAAACTCCTAACATACTTATTAATAATGAAATCTGCATTCCTAACCAATGAATTAAAGACAGAAATGTGAAATATTGGTCATCACTGTAAATCACAACACTGCTATATGCTATAACTGGCTAACGATGTTTCAAAATTTTTAGTTTCTTCAACTGAGACTTAATTTTGGTGGAATTTGATAATTCACGATTTTTACGTGACACCACCACGGTATGGTCACACAGCACAGCCCACGAATAACAGCATTTCTGAGTTCTCCAGCATGATGGGAACATATGCTTAACCAGTCAAAATTTACTTTCTCTAATAATGCTGATGTTACAGCAGCCTGCACACCTTGTTTGTGTGCCCCCTTAGAAAGTGTGTCATCAATAACCTGAGCACCTAACTTGACACTGTTTATAAGTTGTTCAGAAACATATGTTAGGCCTGAATGTGATTCAGAGCACTCCTTCACAATACAACCTCTATGAATATGTTCATCGGGTGTGTCTGAAACTAAAGCTTTCACACACTTTCCACATGTTGATGAAGTCAAAATCTTCCTAGCAATACTGCCAGCAACATAGGACACTGAAAAGCTTTCACTAGCTGATGCCAAATTTATGTTTATGGATGATGAATTGGATGTTTCAGCAAATGAACTATTGCATGAAGTTACGCTGGTCAGGCTTGATGAAGAAACATTGCTTGCAATGGATGGTTGACTATTTGCAGTCACATCTGGTTTTTGATGAGCAGAAGAGACAAAATACTGTAAGTTCATCAGAAGCTTACCTGGATTGGACTCTTCTTCACTACAATTGGAATGTTTCACATCTACAAATGCCAAACCATTTATCATGGAAGTTTTCAGAGCAGCTACAAACTGAAGCACAGTGGGATTGGTGTTTGAACCACAGTTGGATCTGATGGAACCAAAAAGATGCTCTAACTGATCCTGACTTACAACCCTAGGATCAAGATATTTGAACCCTAATGCCTTCAGTTCTGTCCAAAGCAGTTTCATACCATGGAGGGTCATTATCCAACCACTCAAGCAGGGAGGACGGAAATACCTTACATTTTCAGATGTACTGCCATCACATCTGCTCTTCTCAACTTTCCACTGCTTTATTTCATTTATGCTCTCTTCCCAGAACTTCAGATGCAAATCTTCCCTCTCCATGCGAAGCTGACATCTAATTCCATCTGCTCCTTGTGGTCGAGCAGTAGAGCTATTTACACTATCAAATAGCTTGTTGCAAAATGAAACAAACTGTGCAGTTCCAAGAGCACTTGCATCTAATGAACCTGGAAAAAATGTTACAAAACATATAAAAAATTATTTGATAAAATATTGACATATTAATGTTTATAGTTGAAATTTAAAACTTCATCCAATAAGAAACTAAATCACTGCATCGAACATAGCAAACCAAGTCTAAGACAGCTGTGTACAAGTATTTTGCTACCATTGAACTGACCCGGTGACATTCTGGATTGCTATAGTTTATGCACATTGTGAGTAATTGTACTGAAGTGGCAGAAATCTAGCTATAACATAAATGTACAATTTTTAATCATAGACTAGTAACCGTTTATGTACAGTATTTTAACCATTGCAGACTTCCTATGTAAAACTTTACACAATCATAACTTCTTTTTACAGTTGGAGACCAAAAAAATATATACAGCTGTTGCATATCTCTGCATAGTAGTAACCAAGAAAGTAATGAAAATAACCACAACTTTCACTAGCACAAAAAAAAAATTGTCGTGAAACTATGTTACATTCTTTTCATGCTGAAGTTTGAGGACCTAAAGATTTCTTGATCTAGTTCAAAACAAAATATTAGACTTATTGTCATGTGGAACAAGAAATTATTTGTTGTTTCATGCTGATATACCATACAAGTCAACCTTTGCCTAAATTTACTTAATTTTGTATGATGAATAAAAGTGTTACCAATTTTGCATGTTGTTCAATTGCACTTAATGTAAATTATGTTGATTTTCTGAGTGCCTGAATATGTGATGTATATGCATTGATCACACGATCAAAAAATGCCACTGACGTGATTCTGAAATACACAATTTCACAAATAAAACAGCATATTCCATACTCATAAAATTAATTAAAAAAGTATTCACTTTAACATGGAAAAGGTAAAACTCCACAATTTCAATTTGAAATACACGTCTGTAGGCAAAGTACCTATTATATGTTACACTGGAATTTTAGACCCATGTGGGCCTATCCAGTTTTCATTATCTAAATTGAAATAAATTTTTGTTCCTATTATAATCTAGAATACACATTAAACCTCTACAATCTGCCTACATCAATGTTTTCAATTCAACAGCACAGAAAGTAAAAAAATTTAATTGCAACTGAACGTGTTTTTGTCATTCAAAAAGCTTTACATCTCTGAAATGTAAGTTAAAGATGGTAAGTTGGCATAACAGCAAGACCATTTGCCTCCCACCGCAGAAATCCAGGTTCCAACATTTTCCTCCTAAGGGAAACGTTTCCCTGCAAATGTTCGCTTGAAAATTCCTACTTCCCTGCCTTTGCAACAAATGTTAATTAAGTCTGTTCCTCTAGCCTTTAAAAATTGTGTTAAATAAAACATACCTAAAATATTTAGGAGTAGGTCTATTTATCAAAACCTTGTTTCAGTTAAAACAAAAAATATATATACATATGGATTTGATGTCTGTACTTTAACATTACGGTTTGACTGAACATTAAAAGATTCCTAGACCTTTTACGGGTTTTCCAAGCTAAACTAGAAAATTTCTCTGACTTAACATAAGGAAAACTTTTATTCATGTTAGCAAATCAAGGTTACAATGTGTGCTGAATATCCTGCTGTTGTTTCTGTTCAATCTCATACAAGAAAAAAGACTGACATTTTCCCACTTCATATAAAATTTCAAAACAAAACTTGAGCAATTGATAATTGCGATGATATAAAACAATCTGAAAGTAGATATTGTACTTCCTACAAAAACAGATTTCCTGGCAATTCCAAATTCTGACGTGACCCTGTTTACACAAAACTGTGTGGAAAATGCCAGGTATTACACCAAACATATGTGCAATATAAATTCAATAAGAAATCTAGCAAGAATAGTTTTTGGACCTTTCCTAACATATTAACCGAACTAATATAATATGAATGAGAACTTACCACCACTCACTAGTCCATATATTGTAGCAGCCATTGTATGGCTCAACACCTGTGTTGCTAGTGAAACCTTCATTAACAATGAGCCCTTTGGTGCAATATGGTTCTTGGTAACTTTATATAAATGTCTGTAGACTGCCTGAGCACTGTCCAAGTTGTAAGCTTTTTGAATTGCTGACCACGATGCATTTGTAGGCGTCACCTTGTCACCAATGATAAGGTTTATGAGAATATCATGCCTCAACAACGTATTTCTCAAACACTTTAGAAGATGTGGTGTGCAATACAATGTAATAACTGTATGGCCTTCAAACACAAAAAAAGGTTTTTCTTCAGAGACACCCAGAAGTTTCAACGTTCTAGTATTATTTGTGGCCATATCACACACAGTGCCAACAACATTCAAGCCCACCTTAAAACATTCTCGTAGAACACAACAAAGCAATCCAAGCAAATCATCTGCAGTCAGATTACCAGTTGTTATGTAATAAGCAACTGGCTGTTTCCATTTCGTGTTCAGGCCCTTTGCCATGAAAACCAAGGCATGGTTACCAACTGCCTCCCCTCTGCCCCTGTGTCCTAGATCCCGGAATCCAGAGATATTGTCATTCTTCCTGTCATATTCTAGGTGCTCTGCAAGTGACAGTTCGTCAAACAGCAAAAGGCATGTCCTGTCTATTGTATCCATGTTGGAAACTGTCTTTCCCAAAGATTCAAAAATGTGGTCATTCAAGCCTGGTTTCGAACTAACATTTGCAAGCAAAGTAATAAGAGTTTTCTTGCTAGGCAAAGCAAACATTGAACTAAGAAGCCTGTAACTTTTAGGTGATCTTTTGTACAGAGCAAGAGCCAAAACTTTATCATTTTCTGACCATCTTCTCCCTTTGGGTTTCTTTTTGGAGCTGAGAAATTGTGATACCAAAAAATTTACAGCTTCAGGAGACATTGAATGGAAAAAGTTTTGAAATAATAGTTTTGGGTCACTGCTGAAATTTTTTAATGTATTTTTAAAGATGTCGCATCTCTTTCTTGCCTTTCTCAAGGAGCGAGATTTGGCAATGATCACATCTATAAGTTTTTTTTTCTTAGGTGTAATTTCTTTGTAAGACTTACAATTGATTGAATTCAATATATTGCTTCGCCTGTTGTACATTGCAGCTTTCTTTTCGTTAACGATACTCGTAGTCATACTTTCAGTTCTGACGTCTTACAGAAGTGAGTCAGAATTACATTCCAGTTCCTGAATGTTACTACAGTCCTCTTTTTCCATAGCACTTTTAGGTAAGCTGCCAAAAATTCCAACCAATCTCTTTGGTTTGAGCTTGGGAGTAGAAGTGGCCTCTACTGAAGAGCAGAAATTCTTTTCTTCGTTTCCATTTGACATAATTTTGTCTGCACTGTGGGACTGTTCTTGACAACCTGATACATGTTTTGACATAAACTCATAGGAGTACGTGTGGTCAAGAAGTACTGAACTTTTTACATGTTGCTCAGTTTCTCCTTCAACATTTTTTGTGTATGTATGATCATTGTGTACCATCTTAGAATGCTGAACAGAACTAAATCCACACATGTCACTTTGAGCTCTACATTCCACAGAAGGAAAAACATCATGACACACACTACTAATAGGCTGTTTGATTCTGTACACATAATTACACATTTCAGGCACATCACATAAGCTATCACTACTTACAATGTCAAAGTTGGAAGAAGCTTGAAAATCTTCACAAAGTGGTTCACTGCTGTCTTTCAAGGCACATGTCTTTTTGGTGAAAAAACTACTACCATTGTATTGTGTACCACTACTACTATTACACAGCACACCAAAATTTTCATCTTCACACTGTTCACTGCCTGATGCACAAAAACTTTTATTTACAAAAGACTCATCAAAACAATTATTTACATGAGGTGCACCAAAACTATCTACTGGTACACATGGTGGACAACAACTACTATTACCAAGATCTTCGTGTTGTTCACCATACCGGCTACTGGTATCTTCACATTGTGACTCTAAAGTACCACCCGCATCTCTATTTTGTGCACCAAAATCACCATCTTCAATATGTTCATTAAAACCAACATCACCACCTTCTGGATGTGCATAACTGTCTTCATTACATGCACCACTGTCTTCATTACTTGCACCACTGTCTTCATTACTTGCACCACTGTCTTCATTACTTGGACCACTGTCTTCATTACATGCACCGTCATTTCCAAGCTGCTGTACAGCTGAACTCTCAGAATTACCAAGTTTCTGGTCACTTACTGGTGAAGTGTGTGTACATACATTCTCTTCGTGTATTGTGGGCACAGCTCCATAAATCAGAAAATATTTATCTGAATCTTTAAATTGGTTGTCAGCAAAATGCAACGAACACAAAAACAGGATTTTCTTCTCTACGTTGCATATGACTGGATTTTGAGCAAAATCTGCCCATGTCTGGTACCTGAAAAAGTAAGTGTTCAAATTAGCAATGACAAAGTTCAGCCAGTTTGAATATGCTGCAGCAGAGTGGGACCTGCACACTGAGGTGGAGGTAAACAAACTAGAGAAAGTACAAAGAAAATGCAGCCAGATGGATGAAGGGTAAGCGGAGAAGGAAGGAACAGGTTCAGCGTGAACACATGAAATTTGAAATGAAGTTCCCTGACTTTTTCCGGTTTTCCTGTTTGTTTGTGTGTATTCTCTGGTACAACATAATTAATTGTTGAAATAGATTTAACTACGCAGCTGCATAAATTTAAAAATTAATATTGCATCAAATTCTTTCACAATAATGTTAGCCTCTTACATATTGCACATAAATTCAGTTTGTTTTGATTTCAGATTTATTCCAGATAAAACAGGAAATGATTGTAAAGATAAAGATCCTGTGAACAAACCTGTAACAGTCTTCCTGCCTCGGTTACTAGAAACGAGCAAACACCCTCAAACTATTTGCAGCATGTTTGCAAACACTGTTGTAAACAGGAGTGCTAAAATTCTCTGTTCACTGGTACCGCTACCAATTCAACCGCTAAAATACGCCTAATGACAACAGCTGGCAGAGGAGTCTACCGTGGCCTTTTTTAATAATAGGCCCTAATAATAGTAATAAGTTTTTCATACTCACAATTGGGCTAACGCCCGGTGGCGAGCAGATTCCTCCCCATCCCCACAGTTCCAATCCTCTAGTCCCCTCCTAAACTTTCCAACTCCCATCACAATCACCAACTTCTCCCGCAGTGCATTCCACTCCCTCACTGTCCTCACCAGCATTGGTTGTCTACCCCTCTGTGTTCTCCTCCACATCCTCTGAATTTTCTCACTGTTGCCATCTTTACCCTTAACAGGTCCCTTAGTTAATTTGCAGGCCATCCCATCATTCGCCTGAAGAAATTTGGAGAAACCACATGGAAAAACGAAACCAAGACGGCTAGAGCAGCGGATATAGCTCAAGTCCTCCCAAATGAGAGTCCGACGTGTTACCATTTCGCCACCTTGCTCTGTACCTATTTCACAACTTAATTTTTGCAAACACACTTAATCATATAATACATACATCAGTATTATTTTGTTATAAATACTGCTAGCATTGATAATGAAGTAAATGGTAATGAAGTTTGGATATTCCCATGTTGGAATCGTGCCAGTTGACGTCGTTGGTCACTTGTTTTTAGGGATCACCAATTTCATCCACTCTTACAGTCCGGTGCAGCTCCATAAACATTATTCATCTCACATTGGATGTCAAAATAAGTCATTAGGCTAATAGCTGTACAAATCTATCCGCTCAGTTAAATTATAATGGACTTTTTCTCGATGATATCTTTGAGATACTGGCAAAGTAAATTATCTTGTACATGCATGTTAGGCCCCTAATATTTAACTGTGAATCATAGTTACTAATTATAATGCTTGCAAATAAAAAACTCAAATGCACTGGACATAACCATACTCTTCCATCAATAATTTAAAAACAATCATAACAACATAAACACTTAACTTATTTATTGACACTACAGGTCCAACATTATACTTTTCCAGTGTAGGCCCTATAGCAGTACATGAGAAACTCTTCCCTCACCTCTCACAAAATTCCCTGTTTTCCCTGACCGCTTTCAAATTCTCTGACTATTCCCTGTTTTCCAGATCTGTGACCACCCTGAGGTTGGAGATGACGGAAGGAATTTCAGGCCATCAGTGATGAGGGATATGGGATGGAACACACTGAAGGATAGGAGAAAAGTGGAAAGACTGGCAATAAAGTACAGGATGGTGATCGGCGAAGGGGGATAGAGTGCGCTAGGTTAACATCTTGATAAGGGCAGATTAAAGGTAGAGGAAACAACAGTACAAATGTACAGCTGATCTCGTAAAGAATAGAACAGGGACTACAGTCGATGCTGGTTAGAATGATCAGAGGGTGGAGTGAGAGTTTACAAAGGCAGGAAAGGCAGTGGAAAAGGTAGTGTAAGATGACTGGGATGCTTGCCACAAGGAGGTGGCATATTATTATTAATATTATAAACTGTAGAAAATAATAACTATGGTAATTGTGAAGAATGGCTACTACACCTGTACCGGCCAAACTATAGACATTAGACGTCACCTAGTCATACATAAAGGTAATCGTAGTTAACCAACTTCAAAAATTTCGGTTTTTGTTTGGCTATGTTAAGTTTGTTAAGTTAGTTAGTTATGGTTATTTTACTATTAACCTAACACAACGAAAAATGGAAAACTTAATGGCATAATAAATTGAACCTTACCTAAAAATAATCTAAATCAACCTAAAGTAACATAACATAACAAAAAATTTCCAAGTTAGAAAACTACAAAATGTTATTTACGTACAAATACTTCTAATTTCTATGGAAACATTTTTCATCTGTAAACTGCACCTCTATACAGGTAGAATGACTATTCTTCAAAATTACCCATTTTCCCATAGGTATTACAGAATACAAGATATAATGGATATCATTATAACAAAAAATCCCTGTCATGTAAAGTAAATAAACTGAAATCAGACAGGAAACTAATGGAATTTTGTGACATAACAATTATGTGTACATCTATTTACACCATTATATATAAAGCAAAACGAATAACTTGCAGGAAAAGTAAACTAAATCATATTAGTTTTATTTATTACTTTTTAAATTGCAAACTCCTTAAAGCCATATATTGTTCGTCTTGCATCTTTAATTATATTCGTCAGTACATGTGTGTGTTACATTTTTATTTTAATGTCTATAAAGATAAATAAAGCTGCATGTTCAATTTCACAATTTAAAAAAATTAAACAATACTCTTTAATAATACTAAACAGACTATATTTTTCGCATTCTTCATAAACATGACCATCACTGAGTATTTTTTTTAATTCGATTAACTCACCTGGATTTTGCAGGTTTGGTCTTGCCTTGAGGAAAACGAAACAATCGTTGTGTTAATGGGCTAGAGCTGCAGTTTACAACTGCACACTTAGCTCCCCATAAATAGGGCAAAGACATTTTCTGACATTAATGATTAATCAATCAATCCACGATACGAAATCAACATAATTATTAAAATTTCACTTTACCGTACCGCCATTAGCCATATTTATAATTTCAGAAAAGTAAACATAAGAGTAAGGTATTATGGGTACGAAAGTACTGCACTCATATTAGCTACGGACTTCCAGCAAAACACAAACTAGGACCTCGCCGCCCTATGCAAGTTTCACCCCCATGGCTGGAACATACAGCTCGAGCGTTCGTATACGAGCTGTTTGAAATGGTCAGAATCGCCTACGAATTGACCTAGTTGAAAACCGGTATGCTCCACTGTCTTGAAAACATTTACGAAATAAGTGTACGAAGTGAGCACCGTTGGTCGACAAGATGGCGGCTATTCGAATGTCTATCTCGACTTAACAGAATATGAGTTTCTGTGGTAACTAGGGGACTTAACATGTTCATTAGCATGGTAGAAGAATCGTAATATTAGCAGAAGCACTGTTAGTGTGACTAACTCGACCAAGCACAAAAGGAAATGTAATTATTGAAAAACAGGTTTTGCACCTTATATACAATAATTATCATATTTTTGGAAATCATATAATACAGTATTCGTAGTGCTGTGGTAGCACGCTTGCTTGCTTGCTAGTGAAAGTATTCGGGTTCGAAACTCCCCCACAGATAATTTTTTTATTGTATTAATTATTTCATGCTAGAAAAAGAACTCTACGAAATATTAATTTACTATACATAATTTTCTGCTTTAGACGCAATGAAACGAATCTTTACCTTCCGTTTGTAGAGATGAGGCAACTAATGTCGCAAATGTAGGTGCATATGAAATACGCCTCATAAATATTAGAGCAAATTTTGTTGAATTTCATCTAAGAGGCCAAGTATCTTTTGTTAACGTGTCGAACTTTTTTGTCTCAGTATTTTACTCAAATAAAATGAATCACCCGCATTAATTGTTAAACAGCCGTCATAATTATAAAATGTTACGAGAACTTTATTCTCGGGTTTGTATATAATGAGCGAAGAAAATGGGGAGTAACAAAAATGTCTGGTACTACACAATTTTTCTTAACATCGTTGCTTGTTGAACTTTATGTGATTCAACAGCGAATGTTTAAATTTAATTTTACACTGTTACAACTGTTCACAGACGAAAAACAAAACATATATGTTTACACAAATAATATAAAAAAACCTCTTCCCCTTAAATACAACAATGGAACCTAGCACACAGTTTTCTTTTCATACGATCAATTACCCACTCTTTACATAATGCTTTTATTTTTTATTGTGCTGTCTGTATCTTAGTGCATTTTTGTTAATTTTTACTGAGACTTTTGAAGCCACAAATTTGTATGTTTCAGTCTATCGCAAAAATTTGCTACTCATAACATACAATGTGAGTGGCTATAACTAAAAAATTTTGGCACATTAATTTTAAGAGAGTGTAAAAATTTTTTCGTAAAATAACCATACTATTTCAAACGAGCTTACTTACATTGTTGAATTCTTGTCCCATAACTTCGGTTTTTACGGCTTCTCGTATGCGAAATCCCCAATTCGGCCGCCTGCTACCACTCGAGTAGATTTTCGTATACGAATCTCGTGTACGAGGACGGTAGAATGTTCAACCATACCAAAAGCGCATTTCGAGCGGTCAGAAGGGCGATTCGCATACGAACGAAAACTCGAGAATAGGCCCTCAGATTTCTTTCTTTGGGGTCATCTCAATACATTTGTATACGAGACCCTGATCAACACACTAGGTGCGTCCGGATTACTGATGCATGTACGACCATTTGCAACACCCCAAACATGTTTTATCGCGTCAGACAAGCGATTGTTCGTCGTTGTCAGTTGTGTAGCGAAGTAGTTGGTCGCCACTTTGAACAGGTACTGTTAAATACACGTGGATTTTTTTCCAAGGTTCGTTCTCGTGCAGTTACGATAAACGGTTATCCTTTCGGATTACCACCGTAAGAAGATATGTGCAAACATGCACTATCCTATCGCGTATCCCGCAGTTACACAGAGCAATTAAACCGAGGTCGGATGACCAACCTTGCAACGCGGGTTGCGTTACTGGCAGGAAACAAGTTGCTCTCTCACAAGATATTACTCTCAAACAGTTCGTATTTAAATGCTCCATGAATGTGACGTGTATTACGTATATGTATTACATATTTTAAAATCAATAAAAACACCGAAGTGTTACACACTCTTTGGGAGGAACATACCGCCCCTTTTAGTATTCGATGTAGGCAATGTTTGTACTCCACAATGTAGTTGTGCGACAGTTTAAGGTCAACGTAAAGTAACATCATCATTCACATAATATTTCTTTAAGGGCGGCGCCAACTAGGATCGTGAAGAGACGTGCAGACTTTTAACAATTCTAATTTTATTCGGAAAACATTCCACATGACGTCACGCGGTTGGTCTACGGAAAGCATTTAAGGACTCTTACACAGGCTTATTTATTTGCCGAACACTGCTCTCGTTTCAAACAAGTATTTTTTGAGTGCGAAAAAGGCTGAATTGGGACTTTTCACGGCAATTGTTATGTAAGAGTATTAATTTTCGGAAGCCTTTGAATAAAATAGGCCTATAGAGTGAACATTTGCCTTTCGTAGAGTACAATAAAAAAACAGTGTTGTCGCTGAACTTCCCATAGCAAAAACGGCTCGGCGGGAATATTGCACGCTAGTTCAGTGCTTGGCTCGTTGTTGCGATGCGGCATTTGATGCGCGCTTCAAGGTCACCCTTATATCTCCATCACTCTAGAGTCTCTAACGCGCAGATAAATGGCGCCCTTAATGCGCAGTAAGTTTTATTTCTCCCAGTTAAAACCATTTAAAACGTCGATTTGTAAGGATGGTTATCTCCCTTATACAAGTTACTGTACGGCATTGTTCGTATGTAATATTTTCTACCCCATTTTGAACAGAGAATCACCTCACGGATTTTGTACCTGTTGAGACGGTATCGTGAACTTATTGAAGTTTGGCTTTTATTGTTTACAGTGATTATCCACCATTACATGTGCAGTGAGCACATAAAACACATGTACGCTGTATTGCGTATGCTCTCTTGGCACTCCATCGCTGCAGCCAAAGCTTCGCGTACATTTTTATGATTAACTATGGCTCCTGGACAGTTGCAATAAGAGGATCATATTTGTTACACAGCTCAAATTACTCAATAAAACATCTTCAAGTGTTCCAACATCCCCACGGTAAAAAAATTTGAATCTAATTATAGATTGGTCACCCTTGTTATTTTAGTAATGGTTGAAGATATCAAACTCGTTGATGTAGGTTTGAAAGTTAATGTCGTTTCACATAATTCTGATTCCGATGTTTTAATAACATGCTTTTTTTAAACTCGATATTCAAAGTCTCATTTCTCCCTAAATATTAAAACTAGGTACATAATTACCCTACATGTTTCTACTAAATTTTTCAGGAGGAATCACCTCGCTGTGTCTGTACCGGTAGTTCAGAGTAATCCTGTATGTCCTGCTCAGGTATGCTACAGTTAATAATTTAAAACAAGTATAGCTTACAAGAAATGTTTGAATCGCCACCTTCCAACATCAAAACATATGTTAAAACGTCTGAATATATTGTATCGTAATCGTGAAAAACTTGTGGCATATTGCAACCGTTCGCAAGCCGCAGTTGTTTGTTCAAGTGTCCATGACTGTTGCAAGCAACCTGAAGAGGACTTGGTTCTTAATACAGCCCCACAGAAACAATAAACTTTCTTCCCAGAAATTCGAAAATCTGCCTTAAGGTTAGAAGGAAGCATTGTAAACATTTTTGTGAAGATGAGCACGTGCCTAAATATCTTCAGTTCACAATATTCCTGTCCCTTTCCGGTTGTCCTCACTCAACCTCTCAGCCACTAGATTCGCTTCTCAAAGCGCGCGCGGAATTCAAATCTACGTACTAATTTTTGCCCCTCAGAATTTTAAAAGTTTCATTTCCGGACACATGTTCACTGACATTTGTACTTTTATTGCGATGTCTACCGTCTAGTCAAATTACCTAAAAAATTTCCGAACAATCTGTATATTAGCCTTGATATTTTAGACATAATAATAGATTAAGCTACAGGTCTCATACGCGGGCATTTTTAATTTTAATTGTTTAGTGTATCAATAGAATGCTACTGTGTTCCAATTAAGGAGCATTTTCAAGCTTCTCTGATATAGTTACAGTGCTAAGAGAGATAATGATACATAATCTAACTTATTATATGCATGTGTGTGTTCTTTTGTCTAAGTATGTGGTTAAAGGGTTTTCTGCGGTGTTCTGAATCAAACGCACTGAACCCTACATAGTCAGTGTCATCGAAAAGGTATAATACAACCCACTACTAACTCATCTCTGCACTACCTTTCCCTACGCTCTTACAGGAAAAGAATTCCTAAAATTTAAAAATTAGTAGTTAGCTTAGTTTTATGAGATATCTTTGTTTATTTTTAGGTAAAGACATCACACAAAAGTTATATTCATTAAATGAGCATCTCGTACACTCAAACGGATTGGAGACAAACGGATACCAGAGAGACAATGTAAAAACGATAAACCGCAGTTTGAGTTTGGACGAAGTGCACACCGGAACATGTGGGCATGTCCGCTCCCTTGCTTGGAGGGATCAACATCAAAGAAGAACGTCGGCAACTTTATCAAATCGTGAGAAAATTTATGAATGATATAATTTATTTTTCATTGTTAGCATATGATGAAGATTAATATAGGCTGTAAAGTACAGGATAGCGCAAAAATAACGCATGCTTAGTATTTTAGATGGTTTATTCCTACGATAAACATAATGGTTGCTGTAGCAAAAACAAGGTGTAGCACAATACAGTACATAAATTCATGACAGACTAATTAGCTAAGACTGTTTTTTTCATCACATATTTACGAAAAATAATACCCACTTCACAAACATGCATTTTTCTTGCGCTTTTCTGGCCAATGTTTTCAGATGGTACGTGTTCAAAATGCATGCCTGTACGATGGGAAGTAATGGATTCATTTCTACGCAAATAAAATGTGTATATAACGTTTTGATGCATGATTTAGCAAATAAGCTATTATTTCTAGAAGAAAAGGTTGCCAAAATTGTAGGGACGGTTTAATAAAACCGATAAAACAAAGCACTCGGCCATATTGTGAAATAAGAAACCCTGTTCCTCTTATAAAAACTAATCAGTAAATTATATGACTTTATAAAACGTACATATTGATTTAGAAAGAAAAGGTTCATTAGGCCTATTCGAATTAAATGCATAGCTTTGTGTGTGTCTCTTTGCATGTTACATCCCTCCCCATTAAAGTGAACTGTTGAACGCCGTTTCACTTACTTAATACACTAGGTATGTTATACGTATGAAATTTTCTGTGATAGCTTTTGACCATGATAGGGGCCTATTGTCAAGCATGTACATATTTTATATTCGGTTCGGTATGTCGTTTCTTAGAAACTGTAAACCCCATTTTTAAAACACGCTTTGGTATTATGCAGATTATGATACGGTATCGGCCTTGTATTAAGAGAGGCATAATTTTGATTAGCTGATAAGCTATTTTAGAATAATGTGTCATATGAAAAGTAATGCTCTTATATTATTATTTTAGCATTCTCGCCATATCGTGTAAATTAGTAATGATATAGGAATCCATGTTATACTCACTTTCAAATATATTCAGTTAAATTTGACAATCTGGGGGAATTTACTTTTAAAGTAATGCAGATATTTTGATTAATTTTCTGTTGTATCTTTGGTTTTCAATGAACCCGGTGTGCGCAATCTACTAAATGCACAGTAAATTTTGTTCTGCATTTTGACTGATATTGCGTAATGTAAAAAATAATTTTCCAATCATCTGTCAAAATTTACTGAAGTTGAACGAAACAGAGCAAAACTATTATATTAATTTAAATGACTTAAGCACTGTATGTTAAAATTGTAGCTACGTATTTTATTTAAATTAACGTGGGGTAATTATACATGCCAATAAATTTGTTCCGAAACAAACTAACAATAACAACAAGCACAAATGCACATCCTTATTCGTCCATTCCTTTTAAAAATCAGTTTTTACGTAATAATTTACTACAGAATTATATTTTTTTGCGTATCCATTTAAAATTGTTGATATTTAAATGTAGAATTCAATTAATTTTACCCATATGAAATTAATTACGGTCGCAGTTCTTCAGTGTTTACAGTGCAAACTGGCAAAAAAATTTACAAAATATTTTTGAAAAACAGATTACAATATTATTTACCGTAAAAATGCCGTTCTGAACTCAATACTTTTCAGGTAAATCAAGAATTTTTTTTTGCGTCCAGCTTGTTCATTATTTCACTATCTTTTATTTCCACATTAATTGCGTTTTTGACATACATTTAATAAGTTACAGTATATTTATTCGCAACTCTTTTGCCATATTTGTTGCATGCAAACTACAAAAAGGACTCTGATTTTATCGCGATGTACTTTTCACACAGAGATTGTTGCAAAGAATCCGAGGACTCCAATGTCTTATATGTCAAACTCAAAATTATTAGGCAGAATCTTTCAAGTTCCTATGTTTCTAAGAGGGAAAAAAACTTTTACAAATTCTATTGCACTGAGGACCCGTGCTTCTGACTTTTGAGCTAAGGTTTATGTTTTTCATACACGTTTATGAAATATCTCATTAGGTATACCTGCTGCTAGAAGTGAAAAGAGCAGCTAAAGCTTATATTATTCTGAATTAGAGTAGCAGCTACTTTTTTTGACATTTGCAGGAAGGCTGTAGTAGATCACCTATTCCGGATCTATCGTAATCATGAATGAAACATACCACAATTTTCCTCTTGTTTCCCCTTTTAAAAAGGTTAAAATCCTCTATGGCCCTAAAAAACGATAAGACATGCATATTCTTCCTTTAACCCTCATCTCACAAAATTACGTTTTTTTCTCATTACTCTATGTGCCAAAACATGTGACCACGTTGTCATCTCAACGCGGTTGAATTAAATTAGTGTGTCACTGATTGAGGCTGTCATTGAAGATTATTTACTTAAATCTGTTGATATTTTATTCTATATTAATTTTATTAATAGCTTTTTGTTACATATTTTTCATTGTTGGTATCTGTATTTCTTTGTAAGTAGCCCTGTAATTTTAATTATTTCAATACATGTTACATGAAATTTCGTTATTTTTATATATTTTTTTAAATTTATATTTTATGCACTTTGTTCAAATGCTTGAGTTTTGTTACGATTACTTGATTTTATTCTCCATTCATCCTACTAAAGCGTTCAAATTATTTCAATGCATTAATCAAATTACACTTTAATTTAAAATTATACATTTAAAATATGTTTTCATATATGCTTATTTTATACAATTGGTTCTTGGGAATAATGCCCATTTTCCCCGAACGTACTTCATTACTAGAGACACGAGTTTGCAGTGAAAATATATTTGCACAATTTGATTCGAAAATTCATTTTTTGAAGTACATAATATACTTGTAATTCAGTGGCGTAGGGTGCAGTGTTCCTAGGTTTGCGGTGCTAATGGCAACACACAACACAAATTATCTGTGGAACCATTAGACTGGTAAAGTGTTTACCCAGTAGTGTACAAGCGGCAAGCTACGAATTCTCCAGTAACACACCTAAGTTTCTGCAACACAATTTCCAGGTGCACAAAGCGTATAGTTGGTGTTAATACCGCACGCCTTGGATCAAAAACACACTACGCCACTGTTAAAATTATAATTTTGTTTCTCACATGATTTGGCAACATACTTAGGGACAGGTGATTTTCGCGAAAATATTTTTGCAATATCTTGTTTGAAAGCATTACACGGGCACAAGCAGCTCTGCTTCGTGGTTGCTGGCAGCATGTCTTTGTTTGGAGAAGTCACTTTGACTGTGCCAATCATAACAACGGTTACTACGACACCACACGTCTGTGATTAGCCAGTATAACCCCACTACGATTATAACTGAAAACATCCTATCATTGACAAGAATAACTGCTCGTGTCCATACAATACAATTAAACAATATGTTGCAAAAATCTTTGTGAAAACACCAGTCCCCCACATTAATTTAACCACTGTGTCCTACCTCTCGGGCACATGTTTCATAACAACCTTTTTTTAAATTTGATTGTGCCAATTGGTACCACCTATCTGTTATATATCTTAGTTATTAGTTTTCCAGTAGTCCGGAAAGGTATTTTTATTTTGCCAATGTCTCGTTTTTCCTATTAATTACTCTGACAGTTTTAGAGTCTAAAGGTTAAGAATCTCTTAAATATAATATATGTAACATTTGTTAAATTCTTTAATTTTTAATATTTTGTGTTTTAGTGGCTGCTCTGCTCACATTCACTGTGAGATCAAATATCTGACCCTTTCACGAGTTTAAAATATTTATGTTTGTTTTTCGCCATACTAGGGGGCAGCTAAGTGTACTTTGGTGAACTTAAGTGGCTGTGGAATCTAAAACAGTGTTTCCTTATTGGCTGATAATTTCGTCTTCGCATGTGTTCTGCGTAGTCCTTCTTTCCGATCTTTACTCATTTCCCAGTGACAAATATTTTGGGGTAATTTAAATTAGTTTAGATTGGTTTAAAATATGAAAAAAATGCTTTGCTCATCTAAAAGGTTTGTTTTGTTAGGTTAAGGAACTACAATAACAATAAAAACGCGACACTGCTCCACGACTCGCACCAGCGTAAAGCAGTGCGCGCACGGTTCAAACCAGCCAATAGCAAGGTTCTCTCCTCTCATCTACTACTTTCGTGCCCTTCGGAGAGTCCGCAACCTTTCGTTGGTGGACTTTACGAGAATTACGGCTATTTTATTTGGTAATATTACATTTTTGCTGTTACTTGTTCCTTCAACTTCAATTAATGTATTGCTATTTTGAAAATTTTACTAATATTATTCTATATACTTATACATATATTACAATCTTTATTGGAGAACTATATAAAATTGGTTACATTCTGTGAGCACAGAACACTCCGACTCTAGTCGACTCTATCGATCTTGATGAAGTCGCGATATTATGCGTAGACGTTCTTTCTTTTCTTAAACAATATGCAACGTATTTGACGTGTTTTTGGACCTAGTTTTTTTAACATAAAAATTCAACTTCATCTTCGGATGAGTTCTGTTACACACTTTCGATGTGAGTTATAAACATATTCCTTTTGTTTACTTTCCTATAACTTGTACATTGGTTCATGTTTTCGGGCTCAGGCGCTGTCATACTGTAACCTTGACGTCTCAGTCAGTTTGCTGGAGTTCCTTATTCTGTACATGTGCCTGAAGACGGGAATAGATACCATTTTCCAAAACATCGCATCTGTTGTCTTGAGAAGCCTAATATTTTTTTCGCATGTTTTCATCTGTGTTGTGTCTTGCCTGTGTTCACATACACTCGTGTATGTCGTTAATTGTGCTGTCGTCGCTCATCCATTTGGTCACACATTTTTGTTGGTTTTTATTTTTTTGTGTCATTTGTTCTTTTTCTGTCGTCTTTCTCCAGTCGACTTAAGTCCACTTGAGAGTTAATTTTGTGTTGTTTCGAATCTGTTTTCATCTTTGTGTCGTCTTCTGGGATATGACTACATTTCTTTCAGGAAATATCTGTTTGTTTTTGTCTGTTGGCTACAGCTTACTGGCTTTCCTTCCTTTGTGTTTGTTTTTTGTGAGTTTTTCTGCAATACGGCAACATACGCCCACAATGGCGAATGTCCAAAGAAACAGTTATGTTTTTTTTAATTAATGTTTTTTTGTCCGACGTCAAGCATAACGTTGGTTTATTTCTAGAACCTCGTTTCTTCATTTCAGCATATTTTACAGGAAAGGAAAAACAAAATCTTCGTAGCCATGCTACACCATAGGTAAATTTTTTTTTAAATTTAAGCATAGAAGAAAGCTAACGCATAGTAGATTTAGCAGATTTTAACACTAGAAGCGCCATGAAAATTAGCACCAAATTCACCTGGAGGTTCTAGAAGCATGCCAACGATATGCTCGATATGCTGAAACAGAATTTGTTTACTTGCTTGCTAAAACTTTGGAACAGACATACAGGTAAGAGTAAAAGCCGTCATTCTGAGGTAGACTATCCACTACCGACTGTTAGCATGGACGAAACAGGATTATTTGTTTCTCTAGGATTTCGAGCAAAAAATGTACTTTGATATTTTGTAAGTCTGCTGGACTGGTAAAACTGAGATTACTGGACTCCTGAAACCTTTTTCTTAAAACTGTAAAATTAATAATTATTTCTTTCTCTAGGCCTATAATAAAATTAACTAATCTGAAGACGAGTAAAACAGTACGACTATTGCTCAATCTCTCAGTTTTGATGTTAAATTTTATATCCCTTTCTGTCTCCTAACGAAGAGTTGTTTTAAACATTTAAATAATCTTTAAGACACAAATGAGTCACTCTCTCTGTATCTCAACAGCATTAAAAAAGCTGTTGTCGTATTATGGTTTTGCCTACCTGAGAGTAATGTCACGGATAACTTTCTTAACAGCGACAGCACAAATGCGTTCATTCTTAGTGTTTTCACAGAAACCTACAAACTTACAGCTATTGATATGACGTGCATACATTCTCAAAATGTGCGTTATATTAAGCCACAGAGCAATAGTTTACGTTTCAAACCCTTTACGAATGGGTATCGTAACGAAAACCAGGGTGATAAATCACATATTTACCATACTCAAGGCGAATGCTTTACTGTATCACAAGTTTTTTTATATTTTTCATGCTATTTCCGGCTGTTTCGTGACTCATTGGCCGGAGCCATACATTTTTTGGCGCTAGGCAATGTATTTTTGCGTGACCTCTCTCTGTTTCCTGAGAGATAATAACGCCGTTTTACTACACAGTGTGCAGGTGCTTAGCTTAGAGCTTTTCTTCTTGTCTTAACTTTGCCTTTTTCTGCCCGTGATCGTTGGTGTTTCTGTGCATTATTAACAGAGTGTCTGTATTTAGTAATTTCACAGAATTTGCTTTACCATAATCTTGGCGAGCCATGTATTGTAAGACTTCGACTCGAATAGAGTATATGACGTATAGTGTAAAAAAATGCTGTGGTTCTGCAACCAGCCCGAACAAATCTAGTGCATGTTGTCTCGTGTGAAAATTCCAACTACTTAACTACTTAAATCCCGCTTTGCCCAAGTCCTGAGTTGTTTAACTTGGGTACGGAGAGTAAGACATGCAATTAATCACGAGTTCAGTTCGCCACATAACAACCACATCACTAGACAGGCATAAGAGCACTTACATCATTCCAGTTACTTTAAGATTGCTTATCGCAGGGAAGCTTCACTCTTCGCCGAGTTATCAAGTACGTAACTTGAGGTAGATAAAACAAACATATACACAACTAAATTACGGCTCATGTGCCCACATTTCCCCCAAACCTACACAGCACCCCTGGCAAGTCCAATGATTTTAACTTGTGTGTCATGGGATAAATACTGCCTAACACAAGTATGTCAAGAAGTTACGTGAATAGAGATTATTAATATTAATTTTTTAAAGTATAACTACAATAATAAAAATTATATCTGTACTTTGTTAAATAGCTCAGCTCAATTTTAATTAGTCCTTTTTATAAGCATACTGTAGAGGGACATTTACAGTAATTTCTAAACCACGACAACAATATTGCTGTATTTAAATCGTATGCGAGTATTACTATGCCTTCCTAAATTCAATGTATATATGTTGAACTGCCAAAACTATGACTTGGTTTCAATTAGTTTGATGGTACACAATTTATCACAACCTACGAAAAATGTTTTTATATCTTACGTTTTAATAAGTACCTAAAATATGATAAATTCCAAAAAATGGATTTTAATATTTTGAATAATTAGTTTGCGAAGTAAAATTCATGCATTCGAACGTTTTATACAGTGGCACACACAAATACTAAGTGAAATGTAAGACAATCTTTCCTTCGGAAAACTGAAGATACACATTTTTGCGTTGCTGTATTGTTTGTTAAACTTGTATATCTGAACACAAGGTATTGTTGCAATAAGTCGCCCAAGAAACCCAAGTGTTTGAAAACAAACTAAATGACCGAATGAGCCGCGTCGGGGTGTAGCCAATACATAAATAATCTAAATACACAACACCATAAAAATCTCATACGAAATTATGTCAAAATACAGTATGTTCCACGGTTCGACCAACATACTTCGCGGGCGTGTTCCTTAACACATTAGGAATTAAACACACCACGCTAAGCAGCTCCATTAACAAGGTACAGCACACATATGCAGGGAACACAGACCAATGCAATGGGGTGGAGAAACCCGTTTATTGTTGTGCCGACGGAAAAGGTGAAAGACATAAATACGTGCCTGCAGTTAACAAAATGTCCCAGTAAACCGCAAGCGTGCCACATCATTGGAAGACCGGCATGACAATTCAGAGTATGGTTACGTGGCGAGAAGTCGCACCATGTCAGGACTGTTTACACGAGCAAAGTATGTGGACATGGTGTTTTTATATGAATTCTGAGATGGCAATGGGCGTCGTGCAGAAGAGGGGTATCGTCGGCGGTATCCAGCCCGCAGAGCACCGCATCATTCGACGTTCTCCAAGGTGTACCAGTGTTGGAGGGACAGGGATGCCTGCCCCGCGAGTAATACAAGACAGCTAGTATCGTTGGCAGACGTCACTACAGCAGGATAGGGCTAATCCACAATTAGGTAGTACTATCACAGCCTACCTCATACTTCCCCTTCTGCTCGATTGAACAGGGTGGGCTGATCCCATGGCAGGTGTGTTTACCGCAACTATCCCTGTTGGCCTTCTTCATGTGGCACTACTTGAAGAGTCGGGTGTACAGCGAACCTCGACCACAAACACGTCCATAGATGTTGCAGACGATCACCAACGCCTGTGATCAGTTATGTGAAGAGTAACCTCGCATGCACTGACAACGCTCCTTGTTGCAACGCATCGCAGCCTGCATCGGAATGGACAGTACACAATTTGAGCAGCTAGTGTGATCCACTACACAATATTATTGTCACTAGTGGGAGCGCAAGAATTCTAGCTCCGTTCGGAGCAAAATTGATACAATGTGCATCCGAATAGAATAGATTTCGCCATGCGAAGGTAGACAAAGTCATCTAATTGATCGGGAGAGGTCCCTATTGGACATGTCCTGTGTTGTAGTTTGTTGGAGGACCATTTTGATACTAATAGTACCAAAGCACCAAGAGGGCTGTAAATAACCGACAGGTTTAGGCCCAGCTTGGGATGGGAAGTAGATTTGAGCCAAAACAGTTTCCCTAGAGGTAGGTGAAGTGGCTTTGTCTGGAAGGGGTACGGGGTTATCCCTGGAGGTAGGAGAAGAAGCCATTTTGGTAAGAGTAGTGCCTAAGCGCTATGAGAGAAAGTGGTAGGGTAGGTTTCCCTGAAAGGAGGAAGTGCTGTGTGATTGGCTGACCCCATCCAGGAGGAATACTCCCTCTCATGGTAGCATACTTTGATGACATACTCCGCTCTCTTATACTCATACTACAAGCTTTTGACATACCTCCTATACTCTCGCCTAAATTTTTTTCTTCTCTAAAGACATACCCCTTCCCCCTCTTCGCCCCTGTAGCATACCATACGCTTGTGGTAATCTTCCCTGCGCTTGTCCTATTGCCCTTAAGACATATTCTCTCTCCCCCAACACAAGTTTGTGGCATAGTTTCTATCAATCCCCTCTCCACGCCTAACCCATGTCTGCACAACATACCACAGGCTTGTAGTACAGTCACTCCTCTAGCCTCTACCACATGCTGGGGGCCGCGGTGGTCGAGGGATCAGACCTCTCGCCTTCCACCTAAGCGATCCGGGTTCGATTCCCGGCTGGGTTGGTCCCCGGATTTTCGTATGTGGGAATCGTGCCGGACGATGTCGTTGGTCGGCGTGTTTCCTCGGGTATCTCCCGTTTCCCCCGCCCTTTCATTCCGGCGCCGATCCATACTCACCTCATGTCACCCCTCACCAGTGCTGAAGACCTCGATGTTAAGCGCTGACAAAAATCTCTCACTCACTCTACTACATGCTTAAAGCATTGCCTCTCATTACATAGTCTCTAACTGTACACGCAGACTCCCCCACACCTTAGGATAAATCTAGACAAGCATCCCCCTCCTCTGCTGGATTTACCTCCCCCCACGACTGCCGACACTCAACTAACCTCCAACCACCGCCAAATTATCATATGTCATATCAAGGCCATGCAGTCGCGAGACCAGGAACCAAACATCGCATAACTCGTTGGGCAGCTTGTTTTAGTGACAAAAAGCAAGGAAGTTAATGTAGTACCCTTAGGTTTCCTTGTGTTTAGAGTAAGCTGTATTTTTATGTGTTGTTATGTGGCTCCTGATACACAAATTATAACCGGAACTGGGACTGAAGGCTTCCAAACATGCTTTAACTGTATAGCAGGTGGTGATGTCAGCCCTCGTCAGCACAGGACCTACAACAGTTACAGTCACCAGCATAAACCAGTCCCCTCCATCACTCCCTCAATCAAACAGCAGCAACACTGCCCTAAGTGTGTTTCCTTGTACTTGGCTGCTGTCTCCAAAGATAAGGACATGTATCGCGCCTCCATTTCACAACATTTACACTGTAATTATTCATTTACATATATACCATTTTGACTACCTTTATACGACTCACATACACACACAAACAATACAAAATTACATATGTATACATTCAAGCAATTTTTCCAATCAGATATACATTAACATACATCATGTACCATATTCACAATTTTACACGACTCACATACACACCAAACACAAACCATGCAGTTCTACATACACGTAGGATCAAGCAATACATCCAATCAGACATACATTCACTTACTCATATATTCACACAAACACACACACAAACCATGCATTGCTTCATACAAATACATTCAAGCAATATGTACAATCAGACATACATTCACTTACTTGTATATTGAAACACACAAACACAATGCAAATACTACATATATGTATATTAAAGTGTACATACATTCGCGAGGCAACACTCCCAAGCAGACATACATTCACTTTCTCATATATTCATATTTACAAACACACAGTTATTATCTCGCATTTACTGAAGCCGACACTCCAAGTTAAATAATTTCGATGCCAGGTCATACACACGTATATGTAGGTGTGCATTATATAGATAATTGTAGACTCGTATGAACAACCATCTTGTAACCGCAGAGCAACCTTGCAATCACACGGTTTGTAGACCGTCTCTCTCGGTTATTATGTCAGCGAAATCATCTAGGTGAACAGTCGAAGTGATAATAGTAGTTGGTTATCGAAAATGTTGAACACTCCACGAGTTAACGTTCAAAAAGCAGTACCACACTTAGAAATAGAATAACCCAGTAAAAGTCAGGCGAGATGCGAAACAACAATTAGGTATAGCACAGTAGTCAATCCAATAGAAGTTACACGAGTGTTAGAACATCACAACAGTGCCCCAGTAGCAATATTTGGTTGGACCAACGTAAGTCTAACATTTTCCTCAAGGTTGGGCCAACGTTGGAAAAATTACGTTGGGCTAACGTCAAAATGACACTCGGGTCTATGTTGGCCCCACATTTGTTTTTTTGGTTGGATGCCAACCCGAAATCATTTGTTCAGCAATGGCCCAACATTGACATTATAGGTTGGGCCAATGTCAAAATAGCACGTGGGCCTATGTTGGCCCGAAGTTGGATTTAGTAATTTAATTATGTTGGGACACCATTGGCGAAACATTGGATGAACAAAACGCTAAAAAAATGTACTCTAAAAAAAGCAAATTTAAGGCGAATATACGTAATCTCTTATTTTTAGAGCTCTCATGTACAGAACAAACTTCCTAAAGTGTTTTAAAAAAGTTCACCAGAAGTGCACTGGTTTCGAACTCACGACCCTTACGCAGTACGGATGACTATTTTACAACCCATTACCTTACAGATTACTCTACTTGTTTTGTACATGTTTTATTGACGTAAAGTTGTTATATTGTACATATTACATGGGGCAATGTATTACTCTTCAGAAAAGTCCATTGCTAAAAAAAAGCAGAGCAAATATAAACAAACAATAATCACTGTGTAGTTGGTGAAACACACATTCTAAATAGGAGGATTATTTTAAAAATTTACAGATTATGTCCGTATCTTCGCCGTAGCATACCGTCCTTAACCATGGCCCACCTATCTTAGCGTACATGTGCCGAAATATCCCGAAGTGAGTACGGCGTCACATCTCGAAGCATGAAGTCTATTGAGTTCATTATTACCCATGTGGCTGCCCTACGTTTGGCAGACGGAAAGGTGGTAAATTCCAAAAAGCACATCCTGTCTACACGCACCTCTGCTGGGGGTATATTGAGAAGTCTTGATAATAGTCGTTTACACCAGAACTACATTGGAGCAGAATAAGTACACTCGACAACCCTGTGTAACGCCTTGTCACGAGCACCACATATTTCATATCGGTCATCGTAAGAAAGACCAATACGTAAAAATATCATTTATCAATGCATAGGCAGCCACACGCAGTTGCATTGGAATCTCTTGATCCGCGATGTTTTTACAAATTTGAGTCCATCTGAGGGTAGGAATTTTGCTCTCAATAGATGGTACTGTAGTTGTCATCCATCTGAGAAGATCATAAAGCATTCGTGTGGAGATGGATGCATCGTTCGGTATTTCCTCGATCGTAATTTTTATACATCGCATGACACGATTACATTGGTGTGGTAACAACCGATTGTCACACCAAGTGGCACGATATAATGCCGCCGAACTGCCTCCTTTTAGGAGGCTTTGAATGAAGGTTTTCTGAAAGAGAGCCCTCGCTTTAGTTTCATGCTCAACTAATCCCATGACACCTTTCGTGATCGGAAGCAGCAGTTGTTTTCTGCGTACTCGGAGTAAGAATTCACGCTATATGAACCATCCTATATATTGTCTGATTTGAGGCACTAAAGCCGTTGGCATTGGGAGTACCTATGCCATGTACCATAATTGGGAGAGCAAGTATGTGTTGATCAAGTACACTCGCTGTATAATATTGGTGTTCTGTAGCCGCGATTCCAACAAACTGCCTCTAGTTCTCTGGATGACACTTTCCCAGTTGATTCGTTGAGTTTGTTCTATCCCGCACGTAAAGGTGACACCCAGGGTGCGTAGCGTGTCTGTTTTCACAAAGGGTCGGAAGTCTTGTAATGTGTGTGGTTCGTTCTAGTGGCTGTAGAAGCGCGGCCATATGTTGATAAAATATGATGAACAGCTGTCACCTCGTCATTATTTTGAACAACTAAAGAAATATCGTCAGCGTATCCATTGCATGTTATTTTGTGGCCATCCACTACTATTCCTGAAAGTGTGGAGGGCAGTTTTCGTAAGAGAGGTTCTATGTACACCACAAACAAAGTCATGGATAGCGGGCAGCCTTGGAGGACGGAGGAGCGTACGTCAAACTTGCGTCCAAATTTACCGTTGATCGATATCTGGGTTGTGGCATTTCGACGGAGGGTTTGTAGTACGTGGATCATTGTGGGAGGATAACCAAAATGTGTGAACAGTCAATCCAAGAATGTCCAATTTGCCCTATCGAAAGCTTTTTCCAAGTCGACACTTATTATCGCCACTGGTCCTGACGTTATTTGAGCAAATATCTGCACGTCGCGTAACTTTGCTATGCCATGTGTAATTGTGTTTCCTGACCCAGTGCAACATTGTTCTGGCCCGCAGATGGTATGTAGAGTCTGTTTTAACCGTTGGGCATACATTCTAACGATTATTTTGTAGTCGGCACACGAAGGTGTTATCGGCCTGTAATCTTGGGATCCGTGTGCGTGTGCTTTCTTCGGTATTAGCACCAAGATTCCTTCTGTTTGTGACTGACAAAGTGCACCTCTGTGTATAACATGTCAAACCATTTCGCAAAAGTCTGCGCCAACTATGTGCCAATAACGTCTGTAAAATTAATATGGTATGCTGTCCACCCCTGGGGATCGGTTGTTTGGGATGCGTTGAACTGCCTGTTTGATTTCGTTGGCAGTACTGTCACTGTCTAGGTGAGACCGCGTGTCTTCGTCCAATAATATTTCGTATGCTTCAACAAATATTTTCCGAGTATTCCAATCTGTTGGATGCACACCGTATAATTCGCTATATATTGAACGAAATTCGTCTCCTATTGAATTTGGGTCTGTTAAAACCGCACCGTGATCTGTTCGTAGTGTACTAACATGATGTTTGACCTTCCGTTTCCGTTCTCGCATAAAATAGTGAATACTCATTTTTTCCTGCGCTAGCGGACTTTGTTGGTTATGAAACCCAATTCGTGCCTCCATGTGTGCTTTATGGATGTCCGTTAAGTTATATTTTAATCGACGTGCTGTTATTCGGGCATTTACGTCTGGTGCCGAGTGTGAGTTGAGTTCGCGCAGTGCTCGCTCGTATATGTATATAAGCGATACTTGCTCCCGCCGATGTCGGTGTCCGTGGTATTTTAAAATGTTATGTACACCTGGCTTGACACATCGTTCCCACCAATCGGCAATGTCTGTGTATTGGTATTCACGCCTTTGTTACAGCCCCCATTTTGTTTGGAAATCATCATTTACTTCATGTTGTACTATCAAATGAGTTTGTAACCTCCAGAATTGCCGACCTGGTAGTGGCGTGATATTGCCACATTCAACTGTAAATTTTACCATAGAGTGGTCCGTGAAGGCTGTGGGGATGACGTTATATGATCGTATAGCTCTTCTATGTGGGCGGGAAGCGTAAAATCTGTCTAGGCGAGAGCTAGATGCATAACTATGAAATGTGAAATGAGGTGTTGGGATTCGTAATACGTCTGTGACGTCGTCAACTTCTATAGCAGTAACTAAGTCTTTTAGTGTTTTTTGATTGGGTATGTGCCACCCACGTGATCTACTGTATTTATAACACAATTGAAGTCACCCTCTATCACAATATTATGCACATCACCATTTAAAAATGGGAGAATATGAGTACGAAAAAATTCCTAGCGAGCAGTCCTGTGTTGAAAGCCTGATGGGGCGTACACATTGACGCAGTGTCCTATCACCTTGTTTCCGGTGTCATGTTGGGTTGGAGTTGATACCAATATACCGAAAATTATATGGCCAGAGGGATGTTCACATACATTTTCTAGCTGAATGTGGTTACTAGTGATGATACTCGTACCTCTGCCATTATCTCCTATATTAGCGAAAACGTTGTATTGATCAAAATAGGGCAAATCAGTGACAGTGACTTCTTGCAAGAATAAAACATCAATGGCGTGGGCGCGTACAATTTATAGCAGTGCAATATATTTATATGGAGCCTCTATGGTGCAAATATTAACAGTCGCGTATGTTATTACCCGTATCATCACTGCCCGATATTATCATGTCTGTGTCTTGTTGTGATGCGGTGGTTTTAAGTTTATGGATGGCTTGTTTTGCGACGTTTAACGAATGTTCACGTTGTGAACGAGGGCTCTCTGGAGTAACCGCGTCGTGTCGTGTTGGGCTATGGTCTTCATGACGGGGTTTTTTCCTTTCCTCACACTATCAGCGGCTCCCGACTCACTTTTTTTTCCCGCGCGGTGAGTTTATTACTAACTGTTCCATGCGAGTTTTCTGCACCGACGTTTTCCGTTGTTGTGTTGTTATCCACCTGGGGTACTTCTGAGGCGGTGTATGTTGATATGAGTACCGTTGTATCATGTGGCAGTGTGATGACAATAGATCTCGTAAAGACACGGAGTCATCGCCTTGTGTCATTTTGACGTCAGCTGTTGTTGGTTGGGCTAAAGACGGGTGAATGATATGTTCTGTTAACGAGACACTTGTGTCCCTACTGGTGTTGCTGCCCTCTTTAACTGTCTGCGCCCAACTGCGCCGCACGCCCTTTTTGTGCCAGTAGCGGTAAGGTGGGACACTCCACGCGGTGATGTCCAATCTTAGAACAGTTACTACAAGTCTGCGGCTGCCCTTCGTATGTAACTAACCCATCGTGACCATCTACCGTTAACTGTGACGGGATGTGTTCTTCGAGTTCCATTTTGATTATTCGTACACCTGTTTTTACATGAAATTTTCTGTAACTACCCCACAGTTCGTCTGTCAACGTATGTATTTTCCCGTAAGATGTAATTGCAACTAGGATGTTTTCGTTAGGCACTTCGACAGGAAGATTGACCACTCACACTGTTTTTATGTTGTCTAATGCCAGTTCTATGTCTACTTGGATCGACTCACCAGAATAAGTCTTGATTGCGATGTTTCCTTTGTCGTATGTATAATCCGTTTACAGTGTGGCATGGGCGTCAGCTTGATAAAGATGCGTCTCTGCCAACCGTTCAACTGCACGGCCACTAGCTGGTCGTTTTATATTCCAAATGTCTCGTCTAACCATCGTAATAAATCCAACGCAAGTGGCTTTGTGGCACACTTAACACGTAACGTATTGACTCGTGGGAGTTGTTTGCGTATCTCCATTGTAGTTACACCACAAGCTCATGGACTTATATCGCGCACATAAAGAGACTCGTCACGTCGAACCGTCCACAGCGCTGCGACCCAACACGAACGCACGCCTCACGAGCCGCTGGCGAACTGCTCTACGATGCCAAGTCTAAAGAACACATGTTTTGTTTGCTTTCTTAGTTAAGCAATCGGCACGAATGCTTGCTTGAACGCCTACATTCAGTGAAATATTGGTAGGTTTTCAGACACTCTGCCACTTAAATTATCAACTTGTCAATCAACAGTTTTAATTGTTCAGAAATTTTCTCTTCTAATACTAAAATACTTCATAGCTAGAGATGATGGC
>PNEQ01071742.1:52818-79192 GCA_003012365.1 Medauroidea extradentata
TTTCAATACACGTCCAGCTTACCAGAAGATTACTGGCTTTAGCTTGTACGTGGAGCTGTTGCCCTATTTGACTGAGCCAATAAGAATCCCGATATTGTAATATTTGATGCCTGGTATTGGTCTGCAGACAGCTACGTTGTGTCAGTGTTTTCAAGGCTATCTTGGCACAAAACATTTTCGCGATATACCATCATCTCTATTCATAGCCTATGAGATTGTGTGTGACATTTCTATTTTCCATTTCCAATGTTATTTTGTGTGTTAAAGAAAAATTTTGGTTTCATAACATTTAGCTCAACATAAATATCTACACCAAAAGCCAAAAGTATGTTTGCCAACTTGTTGCCAACGTTCAATCAACTATTCGAAAATTCTAAAAGATTCTTTGTCATTTTATTAGCAGTGCTGATAAATTCCACAAAAATGTTGTTTCATAAAATTTAGGTCGGCTTACAATGTTGGATCAACGTTGCATTTATGTAAGTATTCCAACACAAACCAACAGTTCCAAATGATTTCCAACCCTTGGCCCAACGTATTTTGCTACTGGGAATAATTGCTAATAACTAACGGTTGTCATCTCAACATTTTCCCTTCAATCTATCAGTAAGTTGCTAACAATCAACAGTTGTTATACCAAGATTTACCCATCATTTTACCAATGAATGAAAAATTACCATGAAATATTTCAACAATTTTCTTTGATTTAAGATGTAACTTTTGTGTTCTATGAAATGTGAAAGTCCTATTTTTATACAAATAAATTTTTTTGGAAATCAGCTAAATATGACATTGGCCTAACAAACTCACATTGGTCCAACAATCCACCAACGAATAAAAAATTAGCATTAAATGTATTTTAACAATATTCTTTAAAAAAATGTATAGCATTGTATTAATGGTATTAAATATGCTGGTGTTGTTTTAGGAAAATTTTTTAAGCTGGATATTGGTTGTCAAATTAGGTTGGGCCAACATAAGCATATTTTCTAATAACCGACAGTTGTCATACCAACATTTACCAATAATTCTACCAACGAATGGAAAATTACTACAAACCACATTTTAAAAATTTTTTGAATTAATAGGAAAATATATGTGTTCTATAAAATGTGTAAATTCCATTTTTTTTAAATAATTTTAGTTGGAATTTAGTTGAAAAATAATGTTGGCCCAACATACATCTGTCAGTAAGCAAACATTATCTTCCTCACACTTGCCCAACACTCCGCCAACAAATAAAAATTTACCATTAACTGTATTTTAACAGTATTCTTTAAAAAATATGGCATGCATTAACGTTATTAAATATTTTGGTGTTATTTTCGTAAAATCAGTTAAGCTGGATATTAATTGTAAAATTATGTTGGGCTAACGTGTGCATATTTACTAATAACCAACAGTTGCCATACCAACATTACCCATCATTCTACCAAAGAATTACAAATTACTATGAAACACATATTAACAAACTTTCTTTGAGTTACGAAGTGAAGATGTCGGGTCTATGAAATGTGTAAATCCTATTTTTAAATGTAATATAATTGGGATTCTGTGGAAATAAAACGTTGGCCCAACGTACGTAAATCTGTTAATAGCCAACCGTTCTTTTTCACACATTTATCCAACATTCCTCCAACGTCTAAAAAATTATCAATAACTATATTTTAACAATTTTCTTATATTAAATTTTGTGTTATATTAATGTTATTGACTGGTTTGGCATTATGTTCTTAAAATTCGTTAGGTTGGACATTGGTTGTAAAATAACATTGAGCCAACATATTCGTATACACTAACAACCAATGGTTGTATTTCCAACACTTTCCCATCATTCTATCAACGAATAAATTATTTCCATTATCAATATTACTTGGCGGTTTTTTAGGTTAAATAGGTTATTTTGTGTCTGTTATGACACATTTCATCACTATTTCGATAAAATGCATTAAGTTGATTTTCAGTTGGAAAGTAATGTTGGGCCAACGTTAATTTATCGGAGTATTCCTACACAACCTATTTCCATCATTTCCAACCAAAAGCCAACTGTTGGTTTAGTGTATGATTTCCAACACAACATATTGCCAACATTTCCAACCAATTCCCAACCGTTGGCCCAACGTATGTTGCTACTGGGGTCTAGTGCAAGACAGACATTCGTCTTTGGCGAAGTAGCAAAAAAATTATATTTTAGCCATGTTTAATTTGAAGTTGGCGAGAGTCTAAAACATAACCACACACTACAACAAATATTACCAAAGTATAATACTTGTACAGTCGGCTAACCAACGACAGTACATCTTACCCAGAACTACTGACTTTATGACTGGGTGTTCATAGACAGCTACATACCCTGGAGTATGACGTGAATTGAAGCCTTACAATCGAGAAGTGCCAGGAATACCCGAGAAAACCCACCGAACAACATCACCCAACACGTTTCCTATATGCAAAAATCCAAAGTGAAACCGCCCAGAATGGAACCTAGTCAGTCTTTGTACGAGATGAGCACTCTGACTACTCATCATCTGCGTGCTTTATTATCTAAGTAATACGAGTGAAAGCGCGATGTGCTAGTCGAAATGTCAGCACTACAATATTCAAATTTAAGACGATAATATTTTTTAGAGAGTGTAATATGGACAGAGTTCGTTTATACCAGATCGTAGCACAGGTGTTGAGAGACACTAAGCGGGAAGCATGAGGCATAAAGAGAATGAAATGCGGAGAGGAGAATAAATTTACAACTGCAGCTAGCTCAACTGACATGTCACTGTAGGTAATTCCTGTGCTAATGAGCTAGTGCCTGGCTGCTTCGTTTCTGTACACAAATGAAAACACACATATACATATTTTCTGTAAAAACTCGCATTTATCACGTTAAATAAAGTCGCAGAGAAATCAATTATACTAAAGTGATGCGTTATTATAGTTCCAGCATGCGAAAGAAATTACCTTGCGTGATATATTCACTAGACACAGGAATTAATTTACGAATCAAAAATTGTTTAACTATTGTAAGTAACTAACTTACAACAATGTTAAGAGTATCTCTTAACGCTTATTTGCTTCCAGCAAAAACCCGTATAGACTATTACTTAAGGAAACAACCCCAGAAACATTTTTAAAGCATTGCTGCAAATATTTATATTTTGACGGAAATCTTACCGGGAAAAAAATATTTACATTCTTTAAGAGCACACACTTCAGTCTATAACAATGTTATGTTTAAAAATTCAACTCGCGTAATTATTTGCGAGCTACTCAAAATGGGTACAAACATATTTTTTTCAGACCGACGTATAATGAAAAATACTATCCAGGTACAGAGAAGCATTTGTTTAACTTTACATCATACTTTCCACGAAGAAATTATGTGACGTCCGCTTAAGAGACTGACCTGCCCAGCTTGCCGAGTGGTATGCAGGTCTTTTATATTCCTATACTGACATATACTTATGTTTCCATATCTACGTTCTAGCATATCAGAAGACTTTTATATATTTTCATACTCCTATTCTCACATATACTTATGTTTCCATATCCATATGCTGGCATATCACTATGCAGACATAATTCTATATAATAGTATTCGTATGATAATACATGACTATGTTAACATATGCTTGCCTATTTCTATGGTAGTATATAACAGTATGCAAAGAAGGTTTCACTTTTATCGATATTTGTGGTAAGGAATAAAAAAATATTTCTCAGGTTGCTTGAAGTTACGTCCAAGATAAAAAATTAAGGTGAAGTCATCGAATATGACGGTCGTGACATCATCGAAGAGGGTCATCAGTCATGATTGTATGTAAAAAAAAAATTGAGGTAACTGGACTGATGGTGATTACTTGTGCACTGCTGATCTCGATGTAAAAGGTCTACAGTTATTTAGTGTCAAACTGCCTAATGTAGTCAAATAATTATTTAATAATTGCCAGACAACTTTCATCTATCTTCCGTAATGAAGACCAGTACAACCATCTAGCTTTTCGAATACCTATACAGATATTGTATCAGCATGCCTACAGCAGGGCGGAGGCGTACTCGAATGTCTTACATCATTAGTGTGTTTCAGACATGTGTTATAGCAGCCAAGAAGGCACCTCACTCTGGTATATGTAGTACGGCATGTCGCGAGGAAACTCATACAATAAATATAAATGTTACATCACATATGACTTAGAGGACGTATGCCTAATGTTGCTCACCTCAGCGATGCCTTCCAATGTTTACGGTGACTATCCTAAACAGATTATTATTATTATTATTATTATTATTATAGCCTATCACCTGTGCTGTTACAGCAGCAGCTGTATTGCTGACAAGATTCCAGCATGATACTTGAGATGTGTGACACGGATTTCGCCAAAGTGGCTATCAGGGTGTGTTGGATACAAGGGTTACCACTATAATATTGCTACATAGTGATCACCTCCACAATGAATACGATGAAGTTAATGATAATGAATTTGTACAGGAAGGGTTTCTATCTCATACGGAAAATATTGCAAGTATTGAGAAAACTTGTTTCCTCAAACCTGTGACCTTAGCCGATATGTAGGTAAGAATGTGTTTTCAGCATTGCTTACAAGAATGGCCTGGTTTATTTATTTATTTTGTGTTGGATTGTCACTTCAGTATGGTAATTTAGATGGTAGGAATGTGTACCTATTGTTATATTTTGGATGAGATGGACAAAAGAAAGCTTTATTATTGCTGGAATATTTTCAGTGCGCGGGGTTAATTAGGACTATGCACATACAAGTTGAGATGGGATATTGTTATGGTTGGATGATTTATTAAAACCAAGGACTTTGCTTTGGATGACTTATATGACGGAATATAGTGTGCTAGTGTCTATCAAGTTTGGGCATACACTTGTTTATTTTCGGTTGGATGGCTCTCGGAAGGGGTGGTATGTGTGGGATATTGATTTTGTCTACAAGCGTGAATATATACACTTTTTACAGATTGCAAGTATATAGACTGATCAGGCCTTCTGAATATGTGGTATGTATGTTATATTATGATAATGACTTATGGGGGCAGTCTTAACATATCTGACTGATTAGTATTAATAACTGAAAAAATTAAGCTGTAATGGCTCCCTGAAGGAACATCTGCTATGAGGCGGACCAAGTAATTATAATAGATGGTATTAATATCAAAAAAGTGGTTAACATATTTGGTGAAAATCGACTACAAGAAATCTGGAACAAAATTATCCATCTTCAGGGTATTTATGTGACTTTGTTCATTAATGGCAATTGACACGGTTTGTGATAAATCTTAATGGGTAATAAAATATTGTTTGCCTGTACAGAAGTCACGATGGAATGGCGCGGACCATATGGTCTCTCTTATGTGTGCAGAACAATACAGTTTTTTTTTTTTTTTTCGGTTTTGGGGTACATGGTACTGCTTGCTGGTTGGAATATTAATATAACTGTTTGTATGTTGTAGGAAGGCCTGGGGTTAAAACTAAATTGTATAAAATAGTTCTTTAGTTATTTACTAATATATTTCACGGCTAGAGTCGTTGTTATAGGAAGCATGTGACCTACTGATTGTTCGTTTTAAAATACTTGCTAGGCTAAGAAAGGTATAGCAGAGTTGGGATGGATAGACTTGTTACTTCAAAATGAAGGTGTATTCATGTGGTAATGTAATTTAATGCATCCTTGGAAAGGCAGGTTGATATGACCTTAGTAGTAGAAGGAAAAGGGGGGTTCGTTTTGTTGGCCGTGGGGCCGGAGTCGGAGCCTCGGCCGCAATCTTGGATTTTCCCTCAACATTTCCCAAATTTCCCTCCAACCACTGGGTCATTGACCCAAAACCGACCTTGATCATCCGGCTGCTTAAAGAGGCAAATTTACTCAATTTCGCGAGTCAGCTCGAGGCTGTCACAGGGAGCCGCCATCTTGTTGACACAGCCATCTTGTTTTCTGGAAGGTTATGGTCTATCATTCCTTCTGGGAATTGGTATAGAATATTCGTTAGGCCATGACAGTCGCCATCTTGTTTTCTGGAAAGTAATATTCTATCATTTTTCTGGTAACTGTTCTAGAATATTCGTTAGGACATGACAGTCGCCATATTGTCTTTTAGATTGTCATGCTCTCTCATTCATTAACTAGAACATTCGAATTATTTTCTCGTGCTATATCATTCCGATGCAGTCGTCATCTTGCCTTCTGAAAGGTCATGCTCTATCATTCCTTCGGGCTTAGACTAGAAAATTCTTTATGTAATTTACATATAACCATTATAGTAGCCATCTTGCCTATAGACGGTCATGCTCTCTTATCTTCGGGAATTTAATTGACTAGAATATTCGTATTATTTTCTCATGCTCAATCATTCTGGGGGCAGTCGTCATATTACCATCTAGAAGGATCTCTAATACTTCAGAGATTTAATTGACTAAAATATTCATATTATTTTTATGCTCTGTCGTTCTAATGGTAGTTGACATCTTGTCTATACCATGAAATGTCATTCTTCAGGGATTTTAATGGCTAGAATTTTCGTATTATTTTCTAATGTTCTATCATTCTGGCGCAGTCGCCATCTTGTCTACTAAAAGACCACACTCTATCATTCCTTCGGGTAATGACTAGAAAATGTCTTGCACATATTATGCGCATACTTCTGATAGTCACCATAATTCCTACCAGGAGGTAATGCTGTCTCGTTCCTCCAGGGATTTCAACTGACTAGAATAATTATTTCATTCTCTATCAGTTGTTATCTTAGTTACAATTTTGCATTCTAGAAGGCCATGTTCTATCATTCCTTTGAATTTTAAATTGTTCAGATTATGCATGTTTCTCTTGCTATATCATATTCGAGCCGGAAGTATCTTTCTTTCCAGAAGGTTATGCTATCATACCTTCAGGCATTGACTATAACATTCATTAGGCGTTTTACATATATCTATGTCAGTTACCATCTTGCCATCTAGAAGGTCATCCATTCTCATTTCTTTGGACATTAAATTTACCGGAATGTTCGTGTAATTTTTCATGATTTCAAAATGGTCATTCCTTCAGGGGAATGTAATTGATTGGAATATTATTAATCATTCTCCATCTTTCATGTGGAACAGCGCACTTGTCATCTCGTCACCAGTGACATGTAATATTTTATAGAAGGACTTGACTGTCTAGATCTATGCTTACTTTTCCCCTGGAAGTAAGGTTTTATTTTCTTGGTTGTCATCTTTAATATCTATATGGTGTCATTCTTGCATTCCCATAGAACATTCGCCACGACGATATTGGATTAACTTCGTTATTCTGTGATACTTCAACGGTATTAATTGTCTAGAATAAGCCTTTAAGGTAAAATTTCGCTGGGTTTTTTTATACCATCATTCATACAGGGTATTAAATAGAATATATATTTCCACCATATTTTATTTCGTTACAGCGCTACCTTAAATTTGTTAGAAGGTCGTCTTCTACACCCTTAACATAATAGCTGAGATAGTGTCTCGCCGAAGTTACAGTATTAAACTTTACGTCTCCCACCTTACACAATGCAGCTATCCTTTCGTTCACATATTTGTATAAATGTCTAGTATGGTTTTAGTATTAAAACAAACAATCAATCACAGCTTTCTAATAAACGATACTGCTTGCACCAAATGTGAAAGCCATCGCTATTATTTTCGTTTGTAGAAATTCCAATCTGAAGGAATAATATATCTCTACACAGCACATCGCTTCAAGTCAGCATCATTGTTTCCAAGAAGCGAAGAGCAAGTGAACAAATAGAACTTATTTTTTTCTACGTATAAAATGTCATTAACACCATAGCAATACGCTCATCACATATAGTAGCATTACATTTCACGAAAAATAAAATGGAGGAAAAAACTGTAAAAGTGAAGGGGGGCTAGAGAGTAAATAGTTAGTATACAAATTCAAGCTATGTATATGATTATCTCGCTGACGAATAAACGCGAATAAAAAATGTATTCTTGAGAGACGCATACATTACGTCGACATCATACAGGTATTCAAGCACCAAAGAGCCGTCAAAGAAATCAATTATATCTCAGAATTCATACATTTGATTCGACATGAGTTAAACTGTCTGTTACTGTCAACAAGAAAAAAGTGCATTGCCATATTAGTAAATACTTCGACGACTACGCATTTCTATTTGGCCAGCTAGTTTCTCAGCATATCTCTTCTAGAAACATTAAGTTTCCTCTAAGGAAAAGAACATTAAAATATACTAAACAAATGCTAGAGCCGAGAACAAAAAAAAATCTTTCCGTGTGCAGGCTACCTTCTCCGATGTAAAAGAAATAAAAAAAAAAACTAAGCTCGAAAGATGCATAAATTTATTTGTCCGGCAGAGCACTGCAAATATCTTGACGATGACTCGTCAAGCTAGTTCTCCGCTTACATGTCCACAAGGTATGAATAAATAAATATCGTTTAGGAAGGGCACCTGAGTGTCAAGGTATCGTACCCATGCATGCAGACTTGTGACTGGGGGACAGCCATAAGCATTAATCGAAGGTTTGCGTGGAATGATAAACTACTACTACAATGGCGGTGTGTTGTAACTAACAGGACGAACTGAAAGGTAAGTACACCGAGAAAACCCTCCAACCAGCTAATGTCAAAAATTTTGGGGACCAGTCCCTGACGAAGGATCGGACTCAGATAGCTTTTACTGGAGAGGCGAGTGATGTGACCACTATACTATCATACCCCCCATTTGAATGATTGCTCTGTTGTGGTATTGTACTGATTATTAGAAATTACAATTTGCGATCAAGGAAATATCAGCGGTCCACGTAGGCAGGAGACGAGACTATCTCAGTCGACGGCATACGCTCGACTGAACGACTTCGCACAGGTACAGCGAGTTAATACCTAGCTGCTACCTGCCTTCCCTCCATAGAACAGGGGAACGTGACAGATAATTCGTCCACGAGGAAGGGGTTGTACATTTAAATAATTGTTTTATCAGTTAATTAAAATTGTTTATTTCATATATTATTTATTTTTACATACATGATACAGAAACTCGATGGTTGCAGACTCAAACCGCGTGGGGGCCTTAAAACGTTTTGCGCGAGATCTGTAGTGGATCTAACACATGTGTTCTCAGTTGTAGATGGTTGACGGCAGCTAGTGTCCAACCTGGCCCTTCATATTCATTTCTTCTTCCGCACGACAAATTGTCTGTATATTATTTTCAATGCTGCTTTCGATGACATTTAAAATTATAAAGATGTACGTTTGTTGTTTTGAAAGCTTTCTTGCACTGCTAGTTCGGACTTGACTCAGGTTCAGTGTAATCACACTCTAACCATATATTACATTTTAAAGTACCATTGTTTTCCGTCTTCATAGTTAGTTGACGTATTAGATTAGCTTTTATATTGTCAAGATCACAGAATCGGCATGAATATCTTGACACACATGAGCCAGCACTTACGTCCGCATTCCCCGATGTGCTAGTTTCAGTTACATTGCAAGACATCAAATTGTCTTGCTTAGTAGTACATAATTTCTTATGTCTATGTAGATTGTCAGTGTGTGCATACACTCGTTGACACTTAACACAACGATATGCGGTACGGGAAGGGGTCATAGTGCATTTTCTAATTCCATGTCGTTTTGCATCGTGAGCATACGCGAACGTCTAACATCTAAGTAGTTGTAATAGTGGCTAGTAGCAGTTCTCGGTACTATTAATTTTTACATCGAAGTCTTCGCTGATGGTATAGAACAACTATTCTTCAGATATTGCAGTGCAGGTAGAGGATTGATGCCTTTACATGATCTCTGATGCTTTTTTAAGTTGTTGTGACATCCAAACTGAGTGTTACATTTTTCACAATGGTACACAACACGATTCACATTCTGAAGACAACCTTCTTCATGCCGATGTATGTTTTGCTCTTCATAAACTGCTTCTTGCAGTAAGAACAACTTCGCTGCATGTTGTCCATCTTCACTGCAAAAGGATACGTTTACACTTTCGAGGCTGAATAACAATTGAGCGACTGCAGCTACTACAGTTTCCTTGTATCCCTGGTCACCCACATATCCATCCAAAAGTATTCGAACATCGATTGGCATAACATCAGAATACTGGGATCGTGCAGGCAAGAGATGGTTTAGACCTTACGGAAGCACCCTAGACATGCGACGTTGCACATAACTTTATTAAGAAGGACATCAGCAGAGATTTGCCCGATAGAGATCATGAGAACCGTGAACTAGACGCACACCATACTTGAGTATACTGGCTAGTTTATGAAGAGAATATACGTGTTCAGAATGTGACTACATTCGAATGCATATAGTATCAGTTGTGGGCAACACGCTTGGTATGTAAGTAGGTATCGTGTGTGGAAATAATAGCAATTTTAATCAGTTTATAAAACAATTAATTCGTTCAGTTACAAATAAGAGCTTCCAGATATGTACAATAATATTTCGACACTAATTATCGATGATTGAAGACTCAACTAGAGTTGAGCCATCTGACAAAATAATTATCCCGTAACTTTTTTTCTTGTGTTAATTTGATGTATGGTAACATATGTTTATATACTGCCGATGTGATCCGCCTGCCATTATAATAGTTTTTCTTAGTTCTGGTACGAACACCTTCACTTAGTTAGCAAGTCAAATTTAAACTTAAAAACATTTAGGCTAAACATCGACAAAACGAAACACATTTCTTGTGTTTAATATGTTCGCATGTCTCCAAGTACTTATGTAAAAAATATTCATATGTGAAGCGGTGAACTATAATTATACAGTTTTGACGTATATCCAGTCGAGCTACGCGAACGAGTGAATAAGTTTATAAAGTAACAACATGACAAGCATCTCATATATTGATTTTTCTTTTAATGTTACACATTATTTCACGATCTTACTTGCTTCAATAAGAATATTTGAGATAATGAATATTGTAGGACACAAACACGCATCTTTTGTCACTGACAAGCATCTCGCATAAAGCTTTTATGTTTTTACCCTAGTCTACAAGAAAATAATCAAATGCAAATAGTATGTTGGACGCTGAGATACGGATAAGATAACGTCTTATATGAGCCTATTTTCTCCCACAAGTATCCATCAGTTGTAAAAACAATTTAAAGGCGTGATGAATAACGCAACACCAGAGATGCAAACTTGTTTGGGTAAGGTAGTTTCGATAAAAAGGTTGAATTGATTAAATGCATTAAAATAATAGTATTTATTTAGCTATTATGTTAAAATCGCAGATTCTCCCTTCACAATTGTGCTGCATACAGCTAGATAGTTAAAACTGTGCTGAAAACCAAAATATGGGTTGCGTTCCCCACTAGCAAATACAATATTTTTTATAAGCATTCATTTAATAAGTTATGCACCATGACATTCAGTCTTCCAGCACCCCTCCACATTCTAAGTCTTGTACTTCTCAACAAAGGGCATGCTTTATACTTATATTTGCCTTAATCGTTAATAATGCAAACAGAGCAGCTGTACGTATGTAATGTCCCTGCATAAGTTTAGGGGTTTCTATTGCAATGGAGTTGTTTAATGTGGTTCTCTTTGATAAAGTAGGAAAAACTACTCTCCTCTCCAGACCTAAAATTCGATTTCATATCTTGGCAGGTGTTAAAGCACTTAAATATGTTGCAAGAAGTACTATCGCAAGTAAGTTAAAATTTTTTTTTAATCTCGACATATATTTCTACTCTTCGAATACATTAAGAGCTTTAATGATTTAGTTTTTAGTTCAAATACACGTTCCCGAAATTACTGTATGCTAAGGTCGTGAAAATATAAGAAAGACATTTTCTCTGTAATATAAAGATCCAGTGTTCTGACCCCCGACAGGTAGAAAATATTATTTTAGTAAAGTGTTTAATTTTGTTTTCAAAAAAATTATGTAATTTCATCTTTCATAATTGCTGAACTTTAGTTTTCCTTATAATCTTTTAGACTCGAATTGCTTGTGTTACTTTAAAAATATGTTATTTAAAAATGATGATAGTGTAACACATTTATACTGCTTTTTAAACATTATTATATAGGTGAGATATCTACCATGCATGTACAAGTATCACTGCAGGTTAACATAGATGTATGCTTGAAGGTTTGTGCTAATTGTTAAATTCTTCCATACTTTTTTCTCCTCCTTTATATGAAGCCTCGTTAGCTCAGTGGTAGAGTGTTTTTGTATTGTAACCTAATGGTCTGGGGTTCGAATCCCTGTCGGGACGTAGGCTCTTTTATTACAACTTTGTTCAAGCTTGAAACGAACCTACCAGATATTAGTGTTTTATTATGTGCTATAATAAATTATTTTGTACATAATGACAATGTTTGCATTAATATTTGTAAGACACTATGTGATGTTGGCTGTAACTTTACTGTTTCTGAAAATTACATTCAATAGAATCAATTATACATTTATCTTGTCTTCACACATACCTGTGCATCATTTTCCTTTAGCATTGAGTAAGTTCTCGTTCTCGGAGAGTTGTGTGTTGTTCTCTGCTTAAATATTATCTACTCACTCTGGACACGATGCATTTAAAAATCTAGCCAAAACTTGTCGCATGTAGTCTTTTACGTTGATACTGTGTGGGTTAATAACTACACGTTTGCTTTGTAATATATTCGGGGATATCAGTACTCATTTGCAATTATGTAGAGGATACGCTCTGACGAAATGTCAGGTAACACTTTTTCGCTAGCTGTCACGCGATGTGGAACTGAGACGGATCACGAACTGATTACGCAGTCTATGTAAATTACCAGTAATATTAAAAAGTATATATATATCTTCGTTACAAATAATATTTTCAAAATATAAACAACCAACTCGCAAAGCTGTGTGTTGCTACTACTATTTTCTCTCAACATTTACGTATGCAAAGGAGTCACAATACTGATATACGATACGTAAACTGAAAACACATACATGCGTCTTATTGATTATATTGTTTATAAATCTAATACAAACAAAAAAATGTAAAAAATACTTACTCCGATCAGTTGCTAACACCGGACACTTAGTGCTGAGCTACGATTAAAACATTGACGAGGGCCTTACAGCTGTTCCGTACCCATAAGCAAAAATGTGCGTCGTAGATAGAATCAGATCTCAAGACCGTAGCATAGAGGAACGTACACTGTAAAAAATTTCCGTACATTCATGGAAATATTTACAGAAAAGTACCGTAATTTTACGGAAGTGGCTTCCGTAATTTTTGTTTTTCGGAAATTTGTCCATGTTGTCAGTTTACGGATGTTTGACCGTAACATTCAATAAATTTATGGCAGTATGTTTCTACAATTTTAAAGTGTATTTTACTGTGTTTCTTTAAAAAAAAAGTGGTATTAATAATCAGTACGAATCCTGGAGTTAATGTGCAAGCATAATGGTGCTAAACGAAAAGAAGACAAGACAAGCGCGGGTAATAGAAGTTAAGTGCTGCTTCCTGGTTGTCCACACTATGCCGCGAAGAGAAGAGCAATACAAACAAGGACTCGTATCGCTCATGGACAAAGAGCCGATCAGTCCAGTAAGTGACTGAAATGTTCCGAGTAGTGACCACATGGGCGTTTTGGACCAACTGGGTGCAAAACTTGCATGAGGTGCATTTGAATAGTATTAGTTCCCCCTCCCCCGGGTGCTGCAATTGGCCTACAGGGCGATTAGGGAGGCGTATCCTTGGCTGGGATTGGTTGTTGGGGTCTTTCGGTACGAATAGTACCTAAGTACCAATAGGTCTGTGACTGACTGAGGGCTTAAGCCCCGCCCTAGAAGGGTGGCAGAGGATTAAGGGGGAAAGTAAATGAGGGGAATGGACCCTTTTGGTACAAGTTATGCCTAAACACCACGAGGAAGAAGTGAATGTATGCCCCTTCTCCTGCACCCTATGCTTGTACTAGTCTATCTCTACCCTTATAGCATACCTCCTCCCTGTCATAGCCCCCTCTCCTTATGATATACTCCTGTCCTGTCTTAAAGCATACCCTTGTATCCTATCCTGCCCCATTTCCTTTCCTTATGGCATACTCTTCTAGGTTACCCCACTCAATGGCTACACACAACTTATATTGTCCTCGCTTCATCACAGTTGAAAAAAATCGCACCTGTTCTCTGCGTTTCGCACTAGCGATTACGTACCTCTAAAGTTATTTATTTTTATAGAATAAAATCTCTCATAACACAACTAATTAATTTCTCTAAAATCAGGATGTCAAAGTCAAATACGAAAGATGTCTCTTATAAAGTTGATAACTTACCACTGCATGGAACTCACTTGCTACTCAATTCTCAAACGCCGACCTCCGTGGCTCAGTTGGTTGAGCGGCCGACTTGGATACGAGGGGTTCTGGGTTCGATTCCCAGGTCTGGCTGGGTGTCGAATTTGTGTTTGTCCGTTAGCGTCTTTTCAATTGTCAGAGTCACCAAACACTGTCACAACTGGGGAATTGTCAAATACTAAAGCTGTAAAGGGGGGATGTTTGGCTCGTTGGCGATGTTGCGACCTCGCCAAGGAGCCTAACATTTATAAAAAAAAAAAAAGTTGGTTGAGGGGCCGGCTTTGGTGTGGGGGGTTCTGGGTTCGATTCCCAGGTCTGGCTGGGTGTAAATTTGTGTTTGTCCTTTTGGGTCTCAAACATTGTCACTATGCAAATTTTCCCATGAAAAGTACTGGGTCACTCAAATTACGTCACATTAAAGGGGGGGGATGGTTGGTACAGTGGTGATGTGGAAGCTTCCGCATCTCCACTGCACCAAAAATTTTAATATAAAAAACTATGGTACAATGGTTAGAGCTTCTGCCTGGCAACTATAAGGTCGTGGGTTCGAATCCCACCAAATTCGAAAAATTTTTCAGGCTGTTAAATAGTCAGAAACTCGAGAATACATAGTAAATAAGAATATGTCGTGTTTCTGGAAAATGGAATGCTAGTAGCTTTACAAAATTAATTTTTTTTGGCAGAAAACAGATTATCCGTAATTTTACAGAGGGTTCCATTATCAAGAAAAACTGAGTTTCCGGTTCTTTACGAAGGTTACTGGATAATTTTTTGCCTGTACTTTTCCATCATTTCACGGAAAATTTTTTAACAGTGTACCAAGCTAAAAATTACAGTACAATTAATTATTTTACCATTGTGTTTACAGATATAGCAGTGATTAGCGCAGGTGACTGGATGACTTGTTAGTGTCTGCTACATGACTGATGAATTCAACTGCCGCACAGGGGAGGGTTATATTTATGCTTAGTGCTTTAACAGTTATTTTTTATGAGCCACATCTCAGACAATGCAGTCTCCTGCGTCGGTATACACCCTGACCACTCCTTTCACGAGGCCGCGGGGGGAAAACATTACAAAAGCAGCAGGAGTTGGAATTAATTTTAAAAAATGCGGCACTTTGGCCTCGCTTGCCAAATGTTAGAACGATGAGAATTAAGATCGACACATGGTCCATATACCTAGTTTCATTTACCCCCCACATAAGTCAAGAAATATTTTTTTTCGATATCCACACTCTTGCAAAATAATATTTACGCCATATTTAATACATTCGGTTGATATTGTACATGTATGACTGGCAAGATATAAAGTAGTTGCAACAAATTCAATGCATTAGTTTTGACAATTTCGTAAAGCACGTTTACATGTATCATAACCAACTGGCTTAGTTCTTCGGACGAGTACGTTTACGTTTACTGCACTGTGTTTTAACTGCGTTCAAATAAATCATTAATTAATCAATGTCCACCACGATCGTTGTTGAATTCAGTACTTATTTAGCAATTGTCAATCTCTAAAAAAGTTACGTAAACATACTGTTCGTCTTGTTGTAGACACACGATGCGAATGGTACTAGCAGACTCGCGCAAGGAAACTTTTTAAACATATGGGTTGATGACACACACAAAACTTTTTTCCATCTGACAGGATGACTGGCATCGCTCTGGAGTCGTACACAACGCATTTATTCGGTTTTTTCAGTGCTACATTTCTAACAATAATACGACTGTTTAAACTTGCTGCTTCTTGTGTGGGTTTCGTTATAGACTTCGATTCTTGCTGATAGTTATTCTGGAACTTTGTCTTCGTTGTCGTCTTCTGGCTACGAAAGAGACTGACTCTTCGTCCACATTAAGGCAACTGTAGTGATGAATACCATGCATCGTCTCTCTCCACCGCGTGCGTAAACATAAAATCATTTTGCAACTTGTTATAATATATACTTAAAAGTAACAATTTTATTATTGTGCACATGTATATATTTCTAGGAATGTGAAACATATCTCAACATGAACGCTAGGTTTACTTTCATTCCTTCATTTGCTTTCTGACCAACGCCTGTACTTTCTTCTTCAACATCTGCAGTAGTGAGCCAACCTTCAGTTCTGTAGTGCAGATATTGTAACACGCAGTTCACTGCTTGTGAGAAAAGCCTCCGACTTGAGTGAACTGTAAATCCAAGCAGAACATAGAAAGATCAAGCATCTGTCACAAGTTTGTAACGACAATCACTTGCAAGGATGATGTAGGTAAACATCTTCAATTACGTACGGAGACAATAAAGCATGCTGCAAGAACAACTGCAATTAATGCTAATGTACATATGCACACTCTGGAGACTCTAGACTTCATGAACGATCTTGTCGCTACAAAGACGAGAGTAGCTAAATAAATACTATTATTTTTAATACACTTAATCAATTCAACCTTTTTATCGAAACTATCATACCCAAATAAGTTTGCAACTCTGGTGTTGCGTTATACATCACGCCTTTAAATTGTTTTTACATCTGATTGGATATTTGTGGGAGAAAATAGGCTCATGTAAGACGTTATCTTATCAGTATATCAGTGTCCAACATACTATTTGCATTTGATTATTTTCTTGTAGATTAGAATAATACACAAAAGCTTTAAGCGAAATGCTTGTCAGTAACAAAAGATGTGAGTTTGTGTCCCACAATGTTCATCATCTCAAGTATTCTTATTGAAGCAAATAAGATTGTGAAATAATGTATAACATTATATGCTTGTCATATTGTTACTTCATAAACTTATTCACTCGTTCGCGTAGCTCGACTGGATATACGTCAAAACTGTATATAGTTCACCGCTTCACATATGAATATTTTTTACATAAGTACTTGGAGACATGCGAACATATTAAATACAAGAAATGTGTTTCGTTTTGTCGATGTTTAGCCCAAATGTTTTTAAGTTTAAATTTGACTTGCTAACTAAGTGAATGTGTTAGCACCAGAACCAGGAAAAACTATTATAATGGCAGGCGGATCACATCGGCAGCAAATAACATACGTTACCATACATCAAATTAACACAAGGAAAACAATTACAGGATAATTATTTTGTCAGATGGCTCAACTCTGGTTGAATCTTCAATCATCGATAAATAGTGTCGAAATATTATTGTACATATCTGGAAGCTCTTATTTGTAACTGAACGAATTAATTGTTTTATAAACTGATTAAAACTGCAATTATTTCCACGCACAATACCTACTTACATACCAAGCGTGTTGCCCACAACTGATACTATATGCATTCGAATGTAGTCACATTCTGAACACGTATATTCGCTTCATAAACTAGCCAGTATACTCAAGTATGGTGTGCGTCTAGTTCACGGTTCTCATGATCTCTATCGGGCAAATCTCTGCTGATGTCCTTCATAGTAAAGTTGTGTGCAGCATCGCGTGTCTGGGATGCTTCTGCAAGGTCTTAGCCATCTCTTGCCTGCATGATCCTAATTTACTGTTGCTGTGCCATTCGATGATCGAAGACTTTTGGATGGAAATGTGGGTGACAAGGGATACAAGGAAACTGTAGTAGCTGCAGTCGCTCAATTGTTATTCAGTCTCGAAAGTGCAAACATATCCTTTTGCAGTGAAGATGGACAACATGCAGCGAAGTTGTTCTTACTGCAAGAAGCAGTTTATGAAGAGCAAAAAAATACATCAGTATAAAGAAGGTTGTCTTCAGAATGTGAATCGTGTTGTGTACCATTGTGAAAATGTAACACTCAGTTTGGATGTCACAACAACTTAAAATGGCATTAGAGAACATGTAAAGGCATCAATCCTCTACCTGTACTGCAATATCTGAAGAATAGTTATTCCATATCATCAGCGAAGACTGCGATGTAAAAATTAATAGTACCGATAACTGCTACTAGCAACTCTTACAACTACTTTGATTAGACTTTCGCGTGTGCTCACGATACAAAGCGACATGGAATCAGCTAATGCAAGATGAACCTTTCCCGTACTGCATATCGCTGTGTTAAGTGTCAACGAGTGTATGCACACACTGACAATCTACACAGGCATAAAAAAACATGTACTACTAAGCAAGACAATTTGATATCTTGCAATGTAACTGAAACTAGCACAACGGGGAATGCGGACGTAAGTGCTGGCTCATGTGTGTCAAGATATTCATGCCGATACTGTGACAAGGCTTTCAGTAAAACTTGTAAAGTTCGACGACACGAGAGAACATGTACGAAGAAAACTGTACGTACCACCACGGGACTCTGCAGCTTGATTATTAGATGTTACAGTCAAGACGGATTCTACTACAATGCATATAACAAACATGTAAAAATATATAAAGCTAAGGCACTTACGCATGTAAATGCATCAAATATGCCAAATGCTAATGTATTCACATTGAAGGAATCTGCTAATCGGGGTTCTATGAAGACATACATTGCAGAAAATATTTCCGAAAGTACGGAAAACATTTGTACATATCTTGACAATATAAAAGCAAATCTAATATGTCAGCTAAGTATGAAGACGGAAAACTATAGTTCTTTAAAATGTAATATATGGTTAGAGTGTGATTACACTAAACCTGAGTCAAGACCGAACGAACAGTGCAAGAAAACTTTCAAAACAACAAACGTACTTCTTTATAATTTAGATGACATCGAAAGCAGCATTGAAAATAATATACAGAAAATTTGTCGTGCGGAAGAAGAAATTATTATGAAGAAGCCAGGTTGGACACTAGCTGCCATCAACCATCTACAACTGAGAGCACATGTGTAAGATCCAGTACTGATCTCGCGCAAAATGATTTAAGACCTCCATGCGGCTTGAGTCTGCAACCATCGAGTTACTGTATCATGTATGTGAAATTAATAAGTATATTAATTAAACCATTATAATTAACTGATAAAACTGTTATTTAAATGTACAATCCCCTTCCTTGTAGACGAATATTATTAATCAATTTCCCCTGTCCTAGGGAGGGAAGGCAGGTAGCAGCTAGGTATTAACTCGCTATACCTGTGCGAAGTCATTCAGTCGGGTGTTTGCTATCGACGGAGATAGTCTCGTCTCCTGCCTACGTGAACTACTGATATTTATTTGATCGTAAACTGTAATTTCTAACAATCATTACAAATACCAAAACAGTGTAATCATTCAAATGTGGGTATTATATTTCAGTGGTCAGATCACTCGCCTCCTCAGTAAAAGCGATCTGAGTTCGATACTTCTTCTGGTCCACAAAATATTTGCCACTTACTGCGTCGGCCATCTGGATGAAGAATGAAGTCCTGGAAATCCTGTCACAAACTTTGGATTGAATGAACAGTAAACAAGCATCATTCTCAGGTCTGCAGTGACTGCGTGCATCATGACCAGCTGCCGCACTGCGAGTTCCCATCTCTGGTGCTCCTCAACTACAACAAAATCAGGGCAATATCAGGGATCTTACAACACAATAATACAAGTTGCCGCTAGACATCAGCGTAACAATCCCGGAAATTTCAGAACACATGTGAGTTGAAAAACAACAAATTAATCAGCTAGCACGACAAGTTCATTACATTCATTTCATTGCTATTTTTTTTTTTTGGCTATGTCTGAGGAACAACTGTCAACATAAAAGCAAGAAAAAACATTTTTTCTACCCTCCTTAATACTAAAACTAAGCCTAACACCATGATGGGGATGGTTGATCGGAAAATTTCAAATTGTCTTCATGCAGCTCTTTTCAAATTACAAAAAAATCTCAACTCACAGCAATAATCTGCAGACATCTTCTTGGGTTTTCGTCCACAAACTAGCATTAGGACCCTTAAAAACTCGGGAAGTTCATTCACAGCATTTCGCAACAAATATCGAATATCCCTGGCTCCAGTCAATGACATAGTTGAACCAACCAAGGTTCGACGATTGACGACCAGAAATCACCAGAGCCCCACAGTCACGGAAGTCATCCTAGGCAGCAGGTGGCGGACTGGACCCAGTTCGATCGGCAGTATGAAGTTCTAACATGGCAGTGGGGCACCCAAGAGGTCCAGCTGGTAAACAGGCGCCAAGCCAGAACTACTCCTTCCCACGACCAGAAACAGCCATCTTATTCAGGAACCAGTTTGCTCGAATGATGTCGAACAGGACAATGGTAGGAGCTTAACCAGCCTTTCGTACCCTCAAAAGTCGAAAACTTCAGTGCCCTCACTGCACACCAGAAGTCTCTGCTAGATGAGGTCCACCTCATCTCAAAACTTGATGTCTTGATGGAATAAAGACCGAGCTTCAGCCATCTTTCGTAACAGAATTTCCACATTTTTCACTTGTTTCTTTCCTCTTTAACTGAGCATAGGTCCTAACATTCCCACCCACGATAATGACAATATACAAACTATGGTTACCCCATTTAGGCCATAAGAAATTGAACAATGCGATAAAAAATAATGCAATCCACAAGTTACTTCCTATCCTAACCTAACCTTAATTTAACAGTGAATGCACCTAGATCTTTCTTCAACATATGACAGATGATAACAACAGGAATGGTTAGTTGTCCCCCTCCCTTATCCCTGTAACAAATGGGGAATGAGCACCATACTTTATTCAACAACATTGACCTTACAACACATTTAAACAAAAGCTCCCTGGCAAACAGGAGTTCAATAAAAAAAAAATTGCTGCACAGTAAATGGCAGTACCACAACAAAAATAGCTCTTTTTAACAACAACACACCTCAAGTGTTAAACATTGAATGTTAACATCAAGACAACATATAATGAGCTGTTATGTCCCAGCATCTATTATGGGCTTCCATACATTCGTATTAAAATGACCTATTTAAAGAAAATTTACTGCAGAATTGACTGATCGCTTCACCATTATGAAAAATCGTAACGACAGAATAGTACAAATATGGTACTAAGCTAAACAGAATCGTCAAGATCTCTCAAAAAGGAAACATTTCAACCATTAAGATGTCGTCTGGACATCATCTTCAATGGAAAGCCATAGTGACATCCCTTCCATTAGCGTTGGTCATAGCAGCTTTAACTTTATCAATTCTTCTGGTATGTGTGACAACAGTCTCTACAGTAGAGCCACTGTGGTTCTCGTTGGTCACCTGGCTTCGAAGGCTTTATATCCTGTGTCTATTACTGAAAAATTTCTAAATCATCCGCAAAGTAAATAGCAATGCTAACGACACAATAACGACTGTGGAAGCAATCTCCAAATCAACTACAGACTGAGGAATCAACGATTCAGCATGGAGCACAATTCCTAACCCTACTGGGAACAAGTGCTTCACAATAATGACCAATAAAATTACGATTACCAGGCCTAACTCAATACTCTGAAAGTTACGAATCCAAAAATTCTCTATACTTATAGGCTTATCTACCACAGTCTTAGCTTTTTTAACGGCATTCATCTCCAAAGTGAAATTCAAGTGAGGAATGGCAGAGGGCCAATCCTTTTGCAAACAATCATTAAATTAAGGGATAACTATTTGTGTAGAAGTAGTATGAGCAGGATAGTTAAGTCTCTTTAATTTAGACTATGCATCAGAAACGACATTAATTATTCCAAATTTAGTCCTAGCATTAATATCACATGAGTACATCTCAGAAATCTTAAGTTCATTGTTCAAAAACTTCCTAAACTCACAAGGCACAGATATGTCAATTGCTCATGGGTGCTTCTCATTACTTAAAAATCTGGAGATATTCCTACTCAATGTGTAAACTAGCACTAAAGTTCCGACAGTACTTGTAAGAAAATAATGCTCGGGTTCTACCTGTGTTATAATTAACTGTGTTCAAGGCTGACAATTAAAAGAACAAACTTGGGCTAAGTGTTCCACAGTAGTTCCCTGAAAAACTGCTTTAGGGCAAAAAGCTCCAGCTACCGCTTCACCTTACTATCTTGGTACAAAACACAAATGTTCCTGATATGGCCTACAATCTTGTAGAGCTTGACCTCGAATAGTAGTTACCTTGTCATCTTACACAGCAAAAATTATGATTTCGTGATACAAAACACAGGCCGACTCTCTCCACTTAAATGGTACTGCAATAAAACAAACTAATTTCCACTGGGCTTCTCTCCTAACAATGGGGACCTTTAATCGAACATACAAATTTTCTTCAAAAATTTTACATGAACCAATTTCTATGTGGTAATAGGCCTGAATATTCTCAGTAGAAACAGCTAATCTATAACCGTGGTCTAACTTCGTCTTCAAATCCTCATGAGAAAACTAAAACAGCTGGGAGTTTATGGGAACGGCACTACTCTAAAATCTCGATTCGAAACAAAGTATGAGCCTACTTTGCCATAAGGGCTACTGCTAACAAGTAACTTCGAAAAATTTTAGACCTCACTTTAATCATATCAGCTCGACTGTCTTCTAAAGTCTATCTAAAATATCCTAAAAATGTTTGTGAAATTATTGAATTTACATTGTATGCCTACTTTACCAAAAAGTGTAGCTACTACTTTGTTTACTATGTAAATGTGACAAGACAAATTTGCTAAAACGACATGATAGACCAAAACCTGCTGATTCACATATTTTAAATCGGAAAGTAGCAATATTACAAAGAAAGTTTTACCTCTTTTTCTCCTGCACACGAGAGAATCCTCGGCTAAATTTTCTCCTGCGGAATTATTTAGTGAATTTAATAATGCTTCGCTAAGCAACAAAAAATGGTTTAGTTACATTTTGAGCACAACAAAACTTCTTCAGTCCTGGACTAGTGCAAGTTGTTACTAAATTTATATTTTCCACGTTACGTGTTAACCATGCTGACTCAAAATTTAAGGGTATAGAGGATGAGTACACAATCACCTTTGGCATCGGCTGGAAGTGGGCGCCCATGACGACTCCAACAGCCATCGGTTCATCTAGTGCAGCCCCCCACCACCACCCCTCAGAGTCAGAGCTAGCGACACCATGATAATCAGCACTGCCCTCTTCGTCCATCAGGTCCTGCCAGAATTCTCGATAGCTCATTCATTCAAGGATGTCCTATAAACAATTGTTTAGACCATATTATATTTTAGTTTACTTTTGCTTTTGTTAAAGGAAATAACAGCAAAAGAATAAAAATAAATTACAGGTCCAAGCTCATACAATGCAGTAATCTAGAATTCTCACAAACTGATTGAATGAAAAAGTAATTAGTAGAGAAAAAATGTTAAATCTTAAAATTAAATTAACTGCTTTTCAAAAAATAAATTTGATTAATCAAAAAATTAAAACTTTAATTTTTCTAGAACAGCTTAATTAGTTCTACATTTGTAGCCTCAATCTTGGTTGCCCCTGTATGATTTTCTTAAGAGCATACAAGTTACTTTTTTATTACCACGGCAGGGCTGTTCCGACGGTGGAGGAACTTGGGAGTCAGGCCTTTCTTCCTGGTAGGGGTGAACACCAGCACCTCCTGTCCTGGCTGACACTCGACAACCCTATTCTGTGGGTCGTAGCATCGCTTGGCCGCTTATGCAAGTTCTCCACAGTCTGTCGTTGAAGGGTTTTCTACTTCTATATCAGCTGCTTGCTCTCATGCTCATCAACTTTCTGGTTGAGACACACTTCAGAAGATAGTACAGGTTCTCTGCCAAAAACAAGTAAAAATGGACTGAAAACTGTATTCTCTTGACTACTAATATTATTGGAGAAGATCACCAGCAGCAAACTTTGCTGCTAATCGTTTTGGTTCGTACTGACATACTGTGACATCATTATGGTCAATTTAGCCTCTCAACCGCCTCATTACACTATGGTCGATAGCCGGAGATCATAGCGCCGTGGATGTCCATGAGTCATAGCAACTCACGAAATACTGCACAGCTAAAGACCAAACCTCTATCGCTGAGGATCGAACTCGGCGTTGAGTGGTGGCATACCACATTTTCCAGTACGAACTGAGCTACTTCCTGCGCAGTGTCATTGGGTACAGCTCTCGTCTTGCCTCAACGTGTACCATAGTGGATACATGTGACTTCATACTTATTTCCACTGGTGGTCTTAGGAAATGGCCCTAACAGGTCTATACGTACTCATTCGAATGGTTCGCCCATAGGGATAGGCTGTAAGTACCCCTCTGCGTCTGGCAATCTACACAAGTTCTGGTGTATCACTCTACATCTTCCACAAAGCCTTCACAGTAAAATCTGCGATGTATCTTATCTATAGTACGAGCCATGCCTAAATGACCTCCCATTTAAGGGATATCATGGCACTCACTTCAGATTTCACCTTAGAGGCTTTCAGGGAACATCGATTGTCTTTGCCTACCTTCAGGTCTAGGGTTAAATTCATACAATATTCCATCCTTTAAACAGAAGTTTTTCGCTAATCGGCCTAGTTTAGAGTTATTACTTGTGGGCTGTTCAACTTCTTTAACCTAAAAGAACAGGATACCGTTTTTCTCTGAGCTTTACACGTATCAAAACCAGGGAGTGAAAACACTGCCAAGTCCGAGTCTTTCTCGGTTCCGTTATTCACTGCATTTCAGCTCAGGCTGTCTATGTAGGAGTGGCTTTTGCCACTAGAGTACTTGATTTCAAAAGTATATTCAAGCATCTTTAGAGGCTAACATATTACCCGTCCTGTGATGTGAACATTCATTTTCAACTTGTCGATGTAGCACAGACTGTGGTAGTCTGTCACAGCAGTAAACGGACTTTAATAAATGTAGAGTCTGAGCTGGTCAAGTGGCACACACAAATAAAAGGCATTCTAAATGAATGATAGGGTACCTAGTTTCAGCTGGAGTGAGAGAACGACTAGCATATATAATAGGGGGCAATTTTCCTTCTCCACGCTGCATAATAATTGCCCCAATAACTTGAATGCTAGCATCAGTGTAAATTTCAATGGGATCGCCCTCTCGAAAATGTACTGAAGTAGGGGATAAAGTTAACTTCTCTTTTAGGACCTGAAATGCTTGTCTCTGGGGCTTGTTCCAGGAAAAAAATTAGTTTTTCTTCAAAAGATTAGACAGAGGTTTGACAATCTGAGAAAAATTTTGAATAAATTTCCTGTAAAATGTGCCAAGACCTAAAAAGCTCGTTATACCTCTAGCATCTTTAGGTTACGGAAAATACTTCACTGCTATAATACAAAATGTGACATCAGGTGGTTAAAACAAACAAATATTTTCTTGGTCAATTTTAGCAACTCTTAAGTTGATAAACAGCATTCATGTCGAGGTGACTGAAAAATCGTGACCCAGTAAGGTAGATCAATAAATCATCTATTCATGGCAGGGGGTACTTGTCGTCCTTCAAGACACTGTTCAGCCGGCGGTATTTACACAAAAAAGAAAATCGCCATATTTCTTCCTAACCAATACTACAGGCGAGCACCAACTAGTACTACAAGGTCTGACTGTGCCATTATTGATATTCTTCTTAACAATGTGATGTATTACCTCTCTTTCCCCTGCGGACACCCTATACAGTACAGATGTAATAGGTGGGCTGTTACCTGTGTCAAGAGTTGCTACCTCTTCGTATGTTCGGCCTAACTGGCTAGGTTGCGCACTAAAACAATTTTGTATTTGAAAAGCTAATTTCTTAACTTTGTTTTCTGTTCAGGCAGCAAGTTCGGATTTATTTCCAATTTACTCTTGTCAAAATAACAACTACGATTAATTTGAAAGACAGCAGTCGAGTTTGATTGTGACTCTATTGTTTACTAAAAAGATCACAAAGTTCCTAATTTCATACCATGTGTGCAAAGTAAAAGCATGGTTTGCTACATTACTTACCCACAAAACTGTTGATTTTTATTTACACAGAATGCTACAGGATATTAAAACCGAAAACTGGTAATACAGCTTTTCAAAAGGTTCTAGAAGTGCATGTAATGGTAAATTATTAGTGTTAATCTCAAATTCAATGTTCTGACGCATGTGTGGCTCTAGCCTGACAACTTCTTTAACTGTAACCAGATCTTGCCTCAAACAAGGTTCTTCCTGAACTAGTTAAGTCACTAAAGGGTTTGTCTCCTCTAAACAGATCGGTTTCTGGTCCTCAAC
>PNEQ01071743.1:0-26300 GCA_003012365.1 Medauroidea extradentata
TAATTTACCAAAGTGCAAACATAAAATAAATAATCAAGAGTAGCTTAAATGGAAATCGTATGATAAATTCGATAATCGATTTAATATAAAATACACAAATTAAAGATAACATGTTGGTTGGATTATGTTAACAATGAAGAGATAAGTAAATACTTTTCACAAGTTACATATTTGACTGCAGCAGGATTACACAACATGTAATGTAAATATGTTTATAGGCCTGGTTATGCAGTATACATAAAGGCCAGCAATCAAATTTAATAAAATATTTTTAATAAACAATATTTAAAATTCGTATCTTCTTAATAAACTTTTGTAAAGTAACCGATGAACTCGTAACCCCGGGTAATGATGATGAGGGGGTTTTACGGCCTTTTAACACCTAAGGTCTTGAAAGCCGATTCACCCCGGGCAGGGGGGGGGGTTACAACCCCTATCTCCGTCCGTCCCCCCTTGGCTATGCCACTGATCCCAAAAGGATGGTTTAGCCAAGTAAAATATACATTTTGTTACAGGGGCGTAGTTAGAGGGGAAATCGGTATATTCCCCCCCCCCCCGAAATTCTATGGAAACGTTGAAATTAAAAGTATGTTTCACGAGCCAACACAATTGCAGACATGCTGAAGCAAAAGCTAAAATTTGTACTTGTATTTTTCATATATCAGCATAGAGGTTTTCACTTTCTTACTATTTATTATCCTTAAAACTAATACAATTTATTATAGTGGTATATTAATTTCTTGGTTCGCAAAGTTCTTAAGTAGCACCATTTTGTACCTAAAAAAAAAAAAAAACAAATTTTCAGTTGGCGGACCCCAGGACCACCCCCCCCCCTTTTTATATTAGTGTCGTGAATGGGTAATATCCCCCCTGAAAAAAATTTTTGGCTATGCCCCTGTTTTGTTAGGATAACAAAGTCAATACGTGGCGCGTTTCCATATGTTGTTCAGCCAACAAAACTTTTGTTGAATCAAATACACACTTGTTTGGCCATATACAAACATGTATACGGTTTAATCAACCAAACCTTTTTCTCTGTGTGTAACCTTCGAACAAAAATTTTCATTGTGGTAGAGTAACTTTACAGTAGTTCATATCTTAACAACATTTGTCATTGGAGCAACAAATGTTTTGCTGTGGCAAAGCAAGTGATTTTAGAGCCTGGCTGAACCTTAAGCGGTCGCAAAAGTTACTGGCAATGCTAACTATTCCCCCTGATTATGCTTCAACTACAGCAAACAGACCACGACCAGTTGTGCTTCTGAATATTCATGTGGTTACACTCCAGCCGCAAGACTGCATATGCATGCGTATTTAAATATTTGCGAGCCTAATAAATTTTTAAGTAACCAGACCGGTCGAATGATGGTAGTCGTTTGAATGTTTGATTACGACAGAGTTTCCCCTGCTCTTGTTGGACAGCATGCGTTGTCAAATTTTAATTTCAAATGTTGCAGCAACTGCTCGGTATGAAAATACCGTCCCCGCTCAGGCGAACACTGCTTTAAAGCTCACCCCACAACCGCGCAGCAGTTAACACGTTTCTCCGGTGTTTTAAATTCCACTGCATTAAACTGCTGTACATGGTTCCCCTTGTTTTGGTTTAGTTTTGTACCCCCCCCCCCCCAAACCCCCGCGGGTCTTACAAAGGGCACTCTCTTGGGAATAAAACATGGATACAGCTGGAATAACTTTATTTGCATCTATGGCACATTTGGCGAATATTTTAGCTAGCTTTCTCAGTATCAGAGTAGAAGAAAACAAACCAACTGACGCAAACTAACAGGTACATAAAAATATATCTCAAATCATTACGTGCAACGTTTGAATTCCAGAACGAACGTACACGGTGTACAATACTGTCAGAAATATATTTGTCAAGTAAAGAAAGACTTTCCTTACGGCGACGAAATATTTTTTCCTATCGGGTGCTAAGGCATACGAAACACATACAGTATTACCTACAAAATAGAGGAAATTGTTCAACATTAATAACTGCTTCTATCTGTACGTTCATTTCAGTTATGATTAATTTATGAAAAATACTGAAGCATTATGTAATACAATAATCATGAAAAAATTTTGCGTAACGGTTTTTAAACTTTAGGTTTGTAATTATAGGTTTTATTTGTAGGAACAGTTGATAATACTTTACACACACAACACACACACACACAATATATATATATATATATATATATATATATATATATATATATATATATATATAACAGTATATATTAGGAACTGCTAGTAAGAATTGTTTGCGACATATTGTTCCTAAATTGTGCAAGAAGTAAACAGGAGAGTTGACGAAACACGTAGATATACGCTTCTCAGTTTGATAGAATGGGGAACCAATTTTCTGAGATGTCTAGCATAAAAATAAAAAATGGCCACCGTTTTCAAAAAAATACCAAACCAAAAATAAATACACAAAACTCCAATCAACTAACTATATACGGTAGATTATGCGCGCTAAGGTTACTGAACTTTGGACAAATATCTCCTTTTATGACTTACTATGCTAGGATATAAAATTAGCGGCCATTATAAAACTATTACAATGTTTGGCGAAATACACAAAAGTCAAGCCGGTATGCTAAGCAGTATATGTGTACTATGTACAACAAAATTCTAAAAAAAAAAAAAAAAAAAAATATATATATATATATATATATATTTCCTAAGTTATGCCATATTATTCTAAATATCAAAAATTACTACCGTTTTGAAAATATCAATATGAAATGAATGAAAAACGCAATCAAAAGTGAAGTAAAATTTCCAAGCTGTAGACTAAATGAGAACCAAGATTATTAAAAATAGGAAAATTATTTTCTCAGTAACGTAAAACTAACAAAATGACCGCATGTATGGAAAATTAACACAAGATAAATAAAATATATAAAAGTCAAGTCATCACACCAGTTTGTACACTTGTACTAAATTTGACGAAATTCTGAAAAAAATATTTCCTTAGATGAGTAATACTGTGCTAGAAATATAAATAGGGCCGCTATTTTGAAAAATATTAACACGGGATAAACGAAGTACACAAAAGTCAAGTCAGATTTTATGCAGTATATGTGTACCAAGTTTTATGAAATTCTAAAATACGGTTCCTTAGATATCTAGGTTGACCGAAAAATTCTCAATTGCAGCCATTTTGAAAATATGAGCAGGGCGTAAACGAAATGCATAAAAGTCAAGTTAGGTTATCAAGTTCTATGTGTGTACAAAGTTTTATGAAATTCGTTCTACTGGTTCAAAAGTTGTTAGGAAGGGACACACACACACGGACACACACACACAGACAGAAGGGTGATCTCATGAGCCTAATTTTTCCTTCAGAAAGTACGCTAAAATGGAGAAAATAGATGAGTTTTGTAAACCATGACTTTAACTTGCCTGTACGTAATTCCTCACAGAAGCGCCGGAAGAGGGCCTTGCTACCAAAGAGTTCCGGACACCACTGCTTACCTACAGAATAAAGTAAAACATCATCTTACTATTGACAACTATGTTCCAGAATGTGTCTTAAAAAGATTGTGGTCAATGCATTTTGAACCAATCACATAGGCTCAGTTTCAGATGCTTTACATGTACATACGTTTTCCATTTTCTACCACTAGAATTTTTTTTAAAACTCACAACTCCGTGAAAATTGTAGTCAGGAAAATTATTTACTGAGTAACATTTCTTGTTGCATTTAGCAAGTAGAAATAAGGAAAGAATATTCCCTTCTTGCCCAACGCAAGAAGACTTTAATAGTAAACTATATAATCTCTGTAAAGAACACAGCGAAATCGTTTAAAAAGAAATTTGCTCTTTATCAGTTTAAATTGTCTGGATAAAAAATTAAGTAACTAAACAGCTGTTATTCTTGAAAACTAAAAAAATTTTGATAAGTATTTATTTGCTTATAAATTACAAGTACATTCATGCATACAATCTTACACTATTCCTACATACCGTGCATAGTACAAGTACAGACGTACATAGAAAAAACATAAATTGACCCCTTAAGCAAGGAATTGCTCAAATATAAGTTTATTTATAATAACCTTTCTTTAATATGTCAACTAAACATAATCGTATGCTAAGACTTCATAAATATTTCTTCCTTTTGAACTTTACGTACTCGCCCCCCAAAAAAACATTTAATAAAAAAATAACATTCTGGCATGCAATCATTTCGATACGTACCTCACAGTATTTCGGCGTTTTTGTAGAAATCATCTTAGGATTTAAGCGGAGCATGGTGGAGCAGTGATAAAATATTCGTCTCACATTACGTAATACGTACGCCCGGGTTGGAATATCGGCTCCGGCCATGATGACTTTGGTTTAGGGTTTTTCGGCGAATGATGGAATAGATGGAATAGTTTCTTAATACAAGCCCTGGCCGACATCTACCCTTGTTTCCTCTATGTCCCTCAACAAGAACAATTACTATTCAAGGGCACGTACAGTTCCGAATAAAAAAAAAAAGACTAATTTTTATTTCATCTCTGACGGTAAAATTTTGGGGAAAACAAAATATATGCTGTCATTGCGCCTCACAATTGAAAAAGGGACAAGCGAATAGTTTAGCTAAGGTTAGTCAGTTACAGATGTATCAAAGTTTGGGTACAGTTCTTTTGTAAAATGCCAAAACTATTTCATGAAGTGTCAAACAATTGATCGTTTTCATGACTCACTTAAATAGACTTCAGTTCGGGAGTGCGTCGTTTGCCCTACAAGCCTTTACCTTAAAAGAAATTTCCCCCAAAAAGGATATTTCCTTTAAAGGCGTTTGCCCCTAATAGTGCGTAGTAGATAAATAAACGTTGAAAACATAATTTGATTCCAACGCTTTTTTCGAAGCCAATAAGGATAAAATACTCAATGACAATCCTAGATAATGGTATTAACTATATGAATAAATATTCATCCACAATTACTAATTCGTTACGCGTGATCTCTTGGGCCGTAGTTAATAGCATGAGGTTCCGGCGTCAGATATTGTGCCTTAGACGTTCGTACCACTGGAAATAATTTTGTTTAAAACGTTGGCTAAAACTATTGTCTAGGATTGCTATTGTTTAATTTTCACAAATTGGCTTCAAGAAACCTACAGTTATCGATTGATGCTTTTAGCGTTGAATTATGTACCACGCCCTCTTAAGGCATTTGCCCTAAAGTCTTTCACCTTAAGGATGTTTGCTCCGAAAGTTTGGATAATCTAGAAAATCACTTTTTGGCGGTTACCCTAATGTCGTTTACCCTTAAAGCGTTTGGCCTAAATAATTTTGCCCCAAGGCGTTTGTTAGGGCGAACGCTTTTGCTGTAAACGGCGTGTACGCTTCAGTTTTATAGGAGGAGTAACTTCCCTCTTTGGCCGCGGCTATGTGGCAGTTATAACTGCATACTTGAAAAATTCGCGTTTTTATTTGGGCACAATCTAGAATTCCATCAACTGTAAGTTTGTGTCACTTTCACAATTGGCCTTTGACGTATTTGACACCTCCTGGAAGTCTCTGAGCCTATAGTGTAAATGTAACTAATACACACATATAACAGCAAGCAGCTAATGAGCATCTGCTGTCTGGTTCAGTTCACAAATATTATTGCAGGCTATCAAACAGGTCAGGGAACCAGCGAAGTTTTCCGGTCTCGAATTATAACGCGTTTAGTTCGAACATGTTTAACTGCAGTGGCGGTCACGTGCAAACCGAACTTGTCCGAGATTTTGGCTCTTTCACGCGCTGAGCTCTTTTTGTAAGTAGGGACCCTCTGATTTTCGCGTAAAGAATTTTGCCCCACTTTGTTTCGGTGCCCTACATGCACACCTGCAGTTCTGCTTCGTGGTCAATGATTTAATGTTTATAACTGTCAGCGGCTTCGGGTTGTACCCGCTTATCGTAGACATTTGTTGTCGCAATACACTTGTTTTGATTGGCACAGTCAAATAAGTGGCTCCTCCACACAAAGACACTCAGCCAATAATCATGAATCAGAGCTGCAGACGTGCACACACAGTAAAAAAAATTCTACACTTACAACGAAAATCTTGTAAACTAATATCAAAACATTATCAGTCAGGTAATAAATGTGAAATGTCCGAAACCTTTTAAAGTGGTTATAAATATTGTGATCACCTTTAGGAACTAGTAAAATAAATGGTAATGAGTAAATTTTTCGATTTGAAACAAAATAAACATTTAAGACCAGACAAATTTTACAAAACTTTTCGTAATTTTACAAAAAAAAAATTTTTGGAAACTAGTTTCCTAAAAAAAAATTTGGTAACCCTACAAACAATTGTTGTAAAGTAAACAAAATATTAGCAGTAAATATACAAAATGTATTTGTAGATTTACAGAAATGTTTGTAAATATAAAAATAAATTTGTAAAAGTACAATTTTTGTAGTGTTACAAAAAACTTTTTTGGAAACAGGTTTCCAAAAAACCTTTTGTAAAAGTACGAAAAAAATTTTTACTGTGCGTAAGGCATTGAAATAGAGTGTTGCAAAATTCTTTTCGCGCAAATCAGGAGTCCCTCTTTGTAAGTCTCAAACGACTTCGGTTCTGTACTGCGATTCTGTAGGTTATTCCAAGGTAAACAAGCTGCGTAACAATTATTTTTTTATGGTGCAACACTTTGCACTCGATGTTCGTTATACAAGCATATAAAAATCGTAGCTAAATAATATACAAAAAAAGACACAAACGTTTACTTCACGGCTGTAAAACCTTTAGAAGCTAGGATTAGAGAGATTCTAAAATCGTGGAAATATTTAAAGTAAGGATAGTCACCAATAAACTGAAGTATATTTGTCCTGCTGTTATTGGGTGAGGCAACTTGTGGCAGTTTTGAGACTAATGACACACGTCCTGTGTTAAAGCTGTACAGTTCTAACTGGGCGTGTTGAAGATAGAAACAGTGCTACGAATAAACGATAGTAGCCAGTATCAATACATAACCTCCAGTTTAGTACATAGCAAAGTTGGATTCCAGCAAACAATATACGTTTCCTGCGATTTCCCAGTGTCTCTAGCTATGATCCCTCAGTTATGCAGCAATTGTGAGTTTTATTTTTTTAAACCTAACAAGTAATATAGAAATTTAAAAAAAAATTAAGTTTGTGAAAAGTTTGTTATCCCGCAGATTCCAGAAGGTGCTGCAGCATCAGGCCAAAGTGACCATGTTATTGTAATATCATTGAAGTCACAGGATACTACATTTCGAGTCGATCACACCAGTAGAAGTTGCTCACATCCCACCAACAACTAGAAACAAACTTATGAACTTAAAACGGCTGAACAGATTTTCTGTAATCATAGCTAAGAACACACTCGATCAAGTCACCTTAAAAAGAACCTAAATCAAAATCGGTTCGTTCGTTTAGGAGCTACTGGGCTTAAAGAAAGGCACGTATTAAAATAACTGTCCCACTTTTTTGATAAAAATAGTTTTCACTGCGTTGACTACTTTATTCAAGACAAAAAAAATAGACTTAAGATAATTGTTTAGTTAAAGAACGTTTCGTTAGTTACTTAATTAACAGAAGATATATAATTTTTTTCGTGCAGTAAAATTAGAGTAGCTACACCGTAAAATTATCCCCCACAAAACCACAAACTGTTTTACGATATATGCTTGTTGAGTAGAGACATGAACTTTTCGCGAAAAGAAATTTGCCTCACTTTGTGTCAGAGACTTGTGTGCACGTCTGCAGACTTGCTTCACGGTCAGAGATTGGGTGTTTTGACATTCGTGTGCCGTTGGGTTTTACACGCAAATCACAGACGTGTGGTGTTACAGTAACCTTATTGTGATTGGTACAGTCAAATGAGGCACGCTGCCAATATATGTGAAGCAGAACTGCAGACGTGCACATAAGGCACTGGAACAAAGTGGGGCAAAATTCTTTTCGCGAAAAATTCATGTCTCTATTGTTGAGGCTAGAATTTCGTTGATTTCATACGGTGTAGGTTTATACAAAATTCAATTCTAAACTCTGTCAAACACAGCTGCCTTCAAAGTGGTTGTCGCTTTGTATACTGGTTTATTTTCTCAGTCCACCGTTCATTCCCTCAGCATAGCGAAAAAAATTCCCTACAACGTTTTCTAAATATCACGAAGAACAGCTTCCCTCTCAACATCGGGACGAGTGGAGCCGAGAAAAGGGAAACTTGTTTACCGTGGGTTCTGTAGTCGTAGTTGTTACGCGGATTTCTGGCGCTGTCGCGACGGTAACGAACTCGCTTAAGAGCCCAAGAAAAGAGGCACGTCGTTACCAACTGCGACATGCGCAAACATCCTGCGTAGTTAAAAAACGCCGCGGGGGATTAACAAACCAGAACGGGAACGCAAAGTCTTTCCATCTGCCCGCTGTATCCCCCCTATCCCTTCCCACAACACACCAACCTTTCCGCGGCCAACCATCGCCCTGTGGTCTATGTTGCTGCCACAAAGCATTTTCCATTCCGACCAACCTCCACTTTGCTCGTTTCATTCTCTGTTTATTTTAAACCACCGCCCTACCCTCTAACCAACATCCAAGTTCCCAATTTCACTTTTCGCGGTACACTAAACGTTCAGATTATTAAACTCTGATTGAAAAAATATTAATCCAGAAAAGTACTCACTGTAATTATTTCTGTGTGGATAGATTTATTTTCAATCAAATACGGAGAAAAAAGAGGGTTTATGGGAAAAGAAAACCGTGACAGCTTACTTCCATCCTGAGTGACGGAACACGCTATGCTCGAACAAAATTATTAATATAATATTTATTACTGCCAAAACTTTTAAACGTATAGAAATTCAATAGTTTTTTTTGTTCGTAAAAAAACTCCCCTTATCACAGAAATCAAATAATATACTACGAAATTTAAATCACAAAGGTGCCCTGGAACAGCCTAGTGCTTTTGCTTTCATTGTATACCACTTCTGTGATCAGGAATGTTCTCTAATTATACGAACAGACAACAGAACAATTGAGAGTTCGACATGCTGTACTTACAACCGGTGGCAGATCTAGAAATTTATTTGGCCGGGGGAGGGGGGATCCGCTTGCGTGACTTCATGCATTGTAAAAATACCAGCCATCTCAAAAGTGTGGTTGTTTATTGTTACAGAACATTAAAAATAACATACATACATGTAGGGCACATTAAATGTACTTAGATCACCATAGAACAAAACTCCGGTTTCCTTGAGACGACTGGACATACTTTGATACTTTCGCTACATAATGTTGAACACGGTTTGGGGGGGGGGGGCCTTCAACCCGGTAGCCCCCTCCCTTATTTTCATCAACTTGTTTTAATTTTTTATTTGTACCAAATATTTTTCCTTGTTTTAGACACAAAATGTGACTAACTTTGGCTCTTATAAAAATTTTTTTATTTCTCATAGTTTTCGCCTAATGGCTTGTTAAAGTCAAAATTTGCATGTCTCCGTGTTAAGGCGGCCGCGTACCTCACGCTTTAAATGCGTTGCTGTGTGTTCGTAAACAGGGGTTTTCTACGAAAATTTTCCATGTTTGTTCATTGTGGCAACGTACGAAAAGAAAACAAACTAACTTCAGAAAAGGTCGGAACCTCATTGTTAAGACACTATGTTAATTAAAAACGCTGATTCTAAGCATTCCAAAACGCCTAAAACGGCCTTTTCAGTCTTCTGTACTTCAAGAAGTACTAACAGGATGTATGTGAAACTCAGATTGCGACGTGCACTGAACTTAGTTGCAGACTTTCCACCAATAAAATTGTACTGTCACCGCTTAAAGTCCCATAGTAAAAACCGTTCAGCGGGAGCCTTGCTCGCTAGATCAGCGCTTGGCTCGTTGAGGCGACGCGGCCTTTGATGCGCGCTTCAAAGTCGACCTTACTGTTCCGTCGCTTTTGAGCCTCTCACAACCAAGACCTACACTAAAACCGACATACCAAACTGAAAAAAATTCACAGTGGATAAAGACATCACAGGCTACGATACCACATCCACAAAAACAAAGATTTTTTTTTTTTTGCGTTTAAGTAAAAATTTTAATAATTCAATATTTTTTATACAAAAATGTTTTATTTTGTGGTTTAACATAGCTGATCTTGTAGCCTACAATATCGTTATTCGCTGTGAATTATTCAGTTCGGTTTGTGAGTTGGTTTAAGTGTCGTCCTTAAAACGGAAACATGTAAATTTTGGCTTTAACGAGCCATTACGCATAAACTATGAGAGATAAAAAAAAAATTTGTCAGGGAAAAATTTAGTCATATTTTGTGTCTAAAACAATAAAAAAATAACAGGTACAAATATAAAAATAAAAACATGGTGATGAAAATAGCGTTAGTGTGTGTGAGGCACAAAATCAATAACGTTCTAAGGGCGTTGTCAGCCGGCGTATGTACCGCAGTATCGCCTCAACGCGCTTGCCATGCAACTGGCATGTGGACCTTCGCTATTAATCATTTTCCTATGGGACTTTAAGCGGTGATCACGTCATTTTACTTGTGGAAACTGTCGTTTAAAGTATAACGCATGCTCCTGTCATGGCGTTTTTCGATCCGGCCGATGTATTTCTAGATACGGCAGTCTGAAAACATTTTGAAGTGCCTAAAATTCATATTTCTAATAAACTAATTTTTAAACTTATAGGAGCGTTTTTTTAGGTGTGCGTTATTTTGATAGACACGCAAGTGTAATGCGCGTTGAGTAGATTCCTCAAAAAAATAATTAATCGCAACACGCTGCAAAGCGTTTTCAGCGCAGGTAGATAGGAACCTTAAGGTATAGCAAAATTAGAACCCAAGGAATGTGTTAGAATATTAGGTATATTTCTGTTACTGTTTTGACGCCCAGTTCAATTGTATACATTTTTTAAAATTTTTATTACGTGACCTATGGCATGTTTTTTCACTGTGAATTATTTCACTCACGTAGGGTAAGTTAAATGGTTTTCACTATTTGCAAGGCAGCAGAACATGAAATGTTTGATTTTGACGCACCGTTATGACAAAACTATGCGCCCTAAAATTGTTTCGTAAGAGAAATACAACACCAACGAGTAACTTTCGCACTTTAGGATTTTCCTGGAAGAAGGACACATAAGCAAAAATGGTTTTTTGATATATTAGGGCCTATATATGTTTAGTTATAGGTAGTATTTCAGGAACACAAATGAAATTGGTTACATAATTATAATAAGCTGAACTTAAACACATTGTACTGTAACTGTAATCCCTCAATAAAATAACACACAAAACTAGCTCTAAAGCCATAAATATTCGTCTGCACAGATGTTACACTGCAAATTAAATAATTTCCTGACCTGTATTGTTGGTGTAGCTTAACAAAATTGTGAGGCCTACACAATATGATGTTTACTAGAGTTTGTTACGAAAAGATGTTTGTATCATTTGGTTTCAGAGCCATAGTTCACATCAGTCGCTGTGCTTTATGGTTATTGGCAGCGTGTCTTTGTTCAGACATTTGTCTCATTTGACTGCACCAATGTGAATAAGGCAACTGTGACAACATACGTCTGTGATTGGCCAGTAGAACCCCTATGACATTGAGAGTTGAAGGTGGAATGTTAGACAAATTTTATTATGTTTTCAGTTCTTGAATTATTACATTTATTCAAATTGTATTATCAAAATGTTCTCTTCGACAAAGCAAGGATATATTCTTGTTAAACTGCATGACATAAATACTAGTGGAATCTTTCATTAATTTGTCATGCAGAATCATTGCAAGAGAACAATGGGGCAACTGTCAAGAATTCTCTCGCAAAGATTCTGCATGACAAATTAATGAAAGATTCTATTATTATTTATGTCAAGCAGTTTATCAAGAATGCATCCAATGCTTTGTCGAAGAGAAAATTTTGATAATACAATTTTAATAATTGTTATCGCTCAAAAACTGAAAATACAATAAAATTGTCCAACACTCCCCCTTAAACATTTAATCACTAGAGCCATGAACTTTTCGCGAAAATAATTTTGCCCGAGTTTATTTCTGCGCCTTATGGGCAGTTCTTCTTCATAGTCAGTGATTGGATGTTTTAACTCTTAAGTGGGATTCTACCGGCAAATAACATACACGTGGTGTCGCAGTAACCTTACTGTGATTGGCGCAGTCAAATGAGAGACGTCACTTCACACAGACATACTACCAACGGACGACTTGAAGTACACGCCCCCTGACGTCACCGCAGGGGAAAAGTAATGTGGGGAAACAAAGCTTGTTTACAAACACGCTGATTTGTTAGTTGGTAATTGCAGAAAGGAAAAAAATGTTGCGCATTCACAGATCTGCACGCAAGGGTAAAAATATTAGTTTCAATTTCATGGTTTAGATACGCAAATACATAAGATTAATGTTTACCTGAAAAAACGGCAAATTCCAGACAGATAATCAATTTTCTTGACGTACATCTCATCCGGGACATGTGAAGTCAAACAGCTAAATGAAGGTTATGTTCGGCTGCGGTGTCCACGGAGATAGGAATTGTTTCCCACACCTGACTGAAGCTCCGCCTCTTTTCAAGTCGTCCATTGCGATGAAGCTTAGCTGCAGATGTGCACGCAAGGCACCGAAACAAACTGTGGCACAACTCTTTTCGTGAAATATTCAAGGCCCACTAATCACTGATAATGAAACAGACCTGAAGAGGTCATTATAATGCATTGAACCCAAATGGCTCACCACAAAATCGTGGGTCTACCGATTACATTTAAGTAGTTTACTGAAAAGTGTCACATAGTCATTATATGTGCTTGCCTTCCGAAAACACCCTCAACTAGCGTTAGTCCTGTACGACACCTCCTGGAAGGCACAAAACCAAAAATAAGGACACATTTAATTGTAGGCCCACCCTGTGGTATGACAATGTCAACGAGCAGCCAACGAGCAGCTGCTACCTGCTTCAGTTAACAAACGTTCTTGGAAGATAGTGTATAGGTCAATTAACCCGCAAAATTTTCCTACCTCTAAATATTACTATAAGTCGCTAGAAAGTTGCTTAAAGCGTATTCTCCTTAGGCCCGATACACACTACCCATAATTCAACACCGAGATCCGTACGTAATTCAGTACAAGTAGAACTGCGACAGTGTGTACGGCAACGACACTATTTCCAGACATAATGGACGACTTGAAAAGAGGCGGAGCTTCAGTCAGGTGTGGGATACAATTCCTGTCTCCATGGATACCGCAGCCGAACATAACCTTCATTTAGCTGTTTGACGTCAAATGTCCTGGATGAGATGTACGTCAAGAAAATTGATTATTTGTTTGAAATTTGCCGTTTTTTCAGGTAAACATTAATCTTACGTATTTGCGTATCTTAACCATGAAATTAAAACCAATATTTTTTTTCCTTTGCGTGCAAATCTATGATTGCGCAACATTTCTGCTTTCTGCAATTACAAACTAACAAATCAGCATGTTTGCAAACAAGTTTTGTTTCCCACAGTATTTCCCCTGCGGTGTGACGTCAGGGGGCGTGTACTTCAAGTCGTCCATTCCGTACTTGATTTCACAGATAGAGCCCGTCCTATTTTTAATCGTAGTGTATGTTCACGCGCATGCGCTATGCACAGTTTGCGTCACCGCGCATGTGAAGTATATAAGCAGGGTTGCCAATATTCTTTGAAGAGAAATAAAATTTTTGTTAACTACTGAACACACTAACCGTCAGTTGTTTGAAAAGCCTAAATAATACAATATAGTTTTATGTATTTGGCAACTACGTGCAAGCCTTGTTTTAAAATAGTTTTCGGCAATGGCCACCATTAGTTGTGACGTCACACGAGAGCACTGGTTCCAAACAAATGTTTATTTGCAAGTTTAGCATTGAAGTATAAATGTAGATATGAGTTACTAGTTTTCTAAATTCTTTCTTTTTGTAATTGCCCATCTCTGATTTGCAAATAGATTGTACTATTCAAACGAAAACAAACATGCAAGTTTACCTTCAGGTTAAGTAACCTAGTCTCTACTTGCACATAAATAACTCCGAGTATGCTGCAATTTTATCTGTTGGGCTATGTTCATAACCTGTGATTTTACTTATTTCGAAAAACGATAGAATCTACCCAGTTATTCTTAGGGATGTAAAATTATATAATTTTTCAACATGTGCCGAGAACATATTTGTTTGTAACCAGCATTGTCATATGACGTCACACTAATGGTGTCCATTTTATCGTTGTAATTTATAGAACATAACAACCAACATCACACATATATTTCTCTCCTCTATGTACCATAACACAGAAGTAAACAGTGATAGTGTGTGTACATGACACAGACGTTTTGCTATAGAAACATGTTATGAAATTTCAATCGACGTTTATGAACAGAGTTAAGTGTAGAATTGAGTAGAGAATTAATGATAGTGTGTACCTGGCTTTACTTCAGCAAATAAATAAGTAAATTAATACTTGTTGGCATGTGTATATGTATATTCATCCACTTAAATATTAAACAGCTAGTTACAGAGAAAATATTTCTTTGCAAGCCAGTTATAACTTGACCAAAAAATCCAAAGCTGTGGCAGTCAAATTATTTTTAATTTGACAATAGCTCATTACAGCAGCATAAAACGAAGTGTAAAATTTTCTCAATAACATAAATGCGCTAACTTTCTAGTCGCTAAAAAGGGAAAATAATTATTGTTAACTGCGTTGAAATAAACAGGCGGTTCTCTATTTTCATACATAATGTGTTCTCGAAAATGTGTTTGAATGTTGAATTATAAACTTGCGTGTTATACGTATGTACATATTGTTCTATTAAAGTAAATTCAATTTAAAAAATTGTAATGAAATGTAGGTTTAATATTATTTATCTACATGGAGGATTTTATTTTAATAATTGTTTGGTACATACGTGTTAAATGATTATTTAAACACTGCTGTTGGATTAAAATGTATACTCAGTCAATGCAATGTCTGAAAGACTGAATCCATTGTATGAAAGTAGAATTATGGGTATTAATGACTGATGTATGAGGATTTGACGTGTGAAAGTTGAATGTTTGAAAGTATAGGAGTGTGTGTAGATGGCAACTGGCAAAGCACAATATAGGATCATCTCTAGGATTGAAGCATCTTCCCATGGAGTCACCTTACGGTGGCGAGATAAGTCCCAAGGGAGCTGAGGGGAGATAGTGGGGGAGGGGAGGTGTCGAGGTTGGACGAAGGCGCCGATAAATAAGACGACGGCCCACGGGCGGAAATTAAACGGAAAACGGCCGATGCGGCGACTTAGGCGCGATCAATATCCGTTCCTCCCAGGTGTGATCCCCCTGCATGGGGCCGGGATATCGTACGCCTGTAGTTATCACGCCCTGCCGACGACAAAGTCGAACGAGTGCAAGTGCTATTGCCCACGATTTTTCACGAAACGAATTCTGCAACGTTTGTTTCAATGCCTATTCAACCCTGCCTCGTGGTCAGTTATTGACAGTTTTTATCTCTCAGTGTCTAGGGTTTTACTCGCAAATCACAGACGTGTGGTGTCGCAGTAACCTTGTTCCTGTTGGCACAGTCAAATGAGCCACGTCTGTGCAATTGTACATTCTGCCAGTAACCATGAAGCAGAGTTTCATATGTGCACATAAGGCATTGAAACAAATTGTTGCAGAATTATTTTCGAGAAAAATTGTGGGCTCTAGCAATTGGCGATATGAAGAGTTTAAGATGGCGTGGTAGATAAATAAGCGCTGAATTTTTCAGTTGAGGTCTACAATTTTCGAAAGTCAATATAGAATATCAACAAAACAGCAGTTCGTGATAATCATATTTGCCAACTATATGAGTAAACATTTACCCGGAATGGTGCATTTTTTGAGAGGGCGTGGTACATAATTCAACGCTAAAAGCATCAATCTATGATTGTAGGTTTCTTGAAGCCAATTTGCGAAAGTTAAATAATAGCAATCCTAGACAATAGTTTTAACCAACGGTTTAAACAAAATTGTTTCCAGTGTTACGAACTTCTGAGGCACCATCTCTGACGCCGGAACCTCGTGCATTTAACTGCGGCGCAAGAGATCACGCGTAACGAATTAGTAATTCTGGATAAACATTTACTCATAAAGTTGGCAAATATCATTATATATTATTGCAATAGGGTATTTTATCCATATTAGCTTCAAAAATGCGTAGAACTCAATTGATATTTTCAGCGTTTATTTATATACCACGCACTCTTAAAAGAGATCTCTTGCGACGTAATTAAATGTACGAGATTACGGCGTCAGAGATTGTTCTTCCAGTATAGGTCTACTTTAATCGAGAAAGAATTTTGCTCGGAAAGAGGGCAAAAACTATTGGATAAGATTGCTGTTTTTATTATAATTTTTGCAAATTGGCAAAAAAACCTACAATTCTGAACTGATGCTCTTGTCGCTGAATTATATACCATGTCCTCCCTACCTGCGCTTCAAATGAGTTGCAGCGAGTTACGGCTATTCTCTTTTTGACGAAACTTTTTAACGCACATTGCATTTGTATGTCTACGAAATGAACACACACTTCAAACTATGTCGCTATATTTTTAAAAATTTAGCACGTTTATAAGAAACAATATTTTCGGACCACTCAAAATAGCCAAAAAGGGATTATACAGGCTGCCGTACCTGGAAAAATAACAACCGGATTAAAAACACAACTATAGAAATAAGCGTTAGACTTTGAACTACGCTCTCCATAAATAAAATAGTTTGGTCACTGCTTAAAGTCCCATAGCAAAAAGGATAATAGTGAAGCACTACACGCCAGCTGAGTGGATTGCGCGGGGAGGCGACAATGCGTTACATACGTAGGTCAACGGCACTCTCACCACTCCTGCCTCACACCCATCAACACAATCTATCTAGGGAGGTCCCTTAAGAGTTCTCTGTGTGTGATAAAGTTTTATTATACATTTATATGAAATTGTGTTAATTTTATACGCGATACTTGTTAGTGCAGTTTCCTCTTACGAAATAATTTTAGCTGACGTAATTTTCTCATAACGGTGCAACAAAGTCAAAATTGGCATGTTCTGCTGCCATGCAAATAGTGAAAACCAATTGCAAGGGAATATTTTTGTTGCCAACTTAATGAGCAAACAATCTGTCATAGTGACTATATTCGGACGAACTATTTGTGATGCTTAAATTTCGCACATTTTATTGCGGTGCATACGTCAAAGCAATACGTTTCTCTGGCATAATTAAAATAATATATTTCCTCTTCAATTTACGGTTTTATTTTTTTTCTCTCTGACTTCCTAAAATCTTCATTTACATTGTAAAGTGTTTGTTGGTTTTAACTATGTACGGCCGAAGGACTGGAAGTATTTTGAATGTCCAAGGTTCTCAGGTACCGGAGCGGTAATCCACCATCACAACTGCACGGAAGGCATTAAATGCATGTTCACTTTAAACTGAGAAGTCCCTAACAGTTTTAATTTCCAAAAACTGTATTTTATTTGGGCCAAATATGTTAAGTTTTGGGATTGGAGGAATGTTTACACTGGTTTTTTATTCCAGGGAAGTTATTAGGTAAAAAATATTAAAGATGATTGCTAAATGGCTGAAAGAATTTTTATCATATCGGTGCAAAAATTCAAAACGTCTTTAAGAACCCTAAACAGCAGGCTCTATATGCCTCGTCTGAGGTACAGAAACAAGAATGTGATAAGAGCTACATGGCTCGAGCATCAACAACCGTTATCGCCTTTATGCATGGGGTGCGAAAACTGCGTGCAGTGTTTTGATCGTTGTCTCTTTCCTACGGTAACTACACGGACACTACACTTTTATTTACGAAAATTGTGTTGTGGAGTTCAACTCACGCTTCCCTTATTTTGTTTTACGATTCCAGTTGGTATTTTTTTATGTGAAAGCAGTCTTAAAAAGCCGTTTTTTATGTCATTTTGAGGTGCCACATTTTGAGGAATGCAATGCCCGGGCAAGAGATTCGAAAATGTTGTTCGTAAGCAGAACCAATTTTCAAATAACAACCAGCTGTTAACAAAATAATAGTATTAAAAAAATATTTTAAAGTGCAAAATCATTTCTACAAGCAACAGCAACATTTTAAACAATGCTCATAATAAAAGGTTTTATGCACGTTTAGAGACTGGTCCGAAAAGTATAAAATATCATTCTTTAATATTTAAACATGCATCAAGATAATATGTATAAGTCTCCTTGAATACACAGTAATAAACTCTTGCATAAATAGTTTAGTTTATTGTATCTGTATGTTCCAAAAGAATTAAAAATCTTCACAAACCTTTATGTTTAACCACCTAATTTGTATTATATTGTTTTTTTTTTAATGCTGGGATGGTTCCTTAAAAATTCGATAAATGCGGCAAAAATTTAAAAATTGCAGAATTTTTTTTATACACAAAAATATATTGTAATGGATATTAAAACAGCTCAAGCAGTAGCCCGTGCCATGGAGTTTTAGTGTGAATTTTTTAATTTGTTTATGTTCATTGGTTTTTGCGACTTATAAGAAATAATAACGTGCAAATTTTGACTTTGAAGTGCTATTATGGGAAAACTGGTTTAGCTTTTTTTGTAAGAGGAAAATGTGCTCCGAAGTAACGTCTACGAAACTAACAATACTTCATACAAATATAAAAGTACGGTTTTCCCCACCTTAACACACTTAACAAAGACCATGGTCGACCTCTCTCCTAACTCCTGTGAGTATACCAAGTTATGTGTCACAGTGTATAACGACTTCGATGTCGACCAGACGTAAAGTCCACTTACCTTACCTATATTTTATGATTTCATCAAATATAATATATGTCTTACGAGATCACCAGTGCCTTGAGTAAAATTGAGAATAAAACGTTATTCTCACAATACCCTTAAGGCCTCGGTATTTAGTTTTTCAATTGTTTCGAAAATATTTTTAACGTAATTTAATACATATATCAAAAATGTATTCCTATTGCCCCTGAAATATCATATATTTTGTAGTCAAAATAAGCCAAATTGAAGCAAAATAATTTTTTGCTAGCAAATGGTACATTAATTTTAAAATACGCTCTGGCAAAATTTTGTATTGTATTACTGCACACAGCCTCAATTTTTTTTCAAAGCATTTGGTTACAGAATATACGAGTCATTTGCAATTGCTTGAAATAAATGAAAGATCGTGTCCTTAAGGTGACCGTCGCCACAGGCCGCCGAACGGCGTGTAGGGCTTTAGCCGTAACGCGATTATTAAAAAACTGCTAAGCGTGCGTAAGTTACATATATATATATACATATGCTCAAAATTACATTTAACGAGCACTATACACATGTTCACCCATTTCAGATACTCCACGTATCTTGAAGTTTACTTCTACGCAAACGAAAATGGCGAAAAAGAGTGTTTTTGTGGTACTTATTGCGTACGAAAATCATTGCGTAGAATATTTTAAAAGGTATAGGGCTGTACAATACGCCTTTATATTTAGAAATAATATGGTCAATATATGTCTCACAGGCGCGAGTGGTCGGCGAGAAGACTGCCAGATCAGATACAGGTGATTTGGGATAAAGTGAGCACTCAAAAAAGCCCTGATTAATTTCTATTTTCTGCCAGTTTATATCTTTCCGCGGTATGTAAACGTAAACATTGCCACGTGCTTTAATTTACATAGGCTTGTACAGTGTTTACATCTACATTACACTGGGCTGAAAATTTTATCAACAATATCTACTCATCAAATACACGGTTATTGAATAAAATATATAACAAATAGTAATCTTAGTTATAAATACCTTCGAGTCAGCGTCTTTTAATACTGGTTTCTGTGCATCGACTCTAATTTATACGACCCGCACTATTGCCGTTACGTATCTCGTAAACATGTATACATGAAAATCAAATTTATAACTCAAAACCGCCACACAAAAAAAAACACGACATAATGACACACGCAATTTAAGAATTCAAACCTGTTCAGTTATACTGCCATGAACATCGACGCAATCAACAAAAACAACGTATTTTCTTAGTGTATGGAAAAAAAATTGCTGTTTCTAAATCTAGATACTCATGTTGGCGATCGTAACACATAACAACTTACATATTACCAATGAGGAAACATTCATTTCTAATACTTTTGAACGTGTTTTATCAGAAACGCATGTTTATTGCACAACGGACAAACAAAACAACGATCTCCTCTTGACCCGTCATGGAACGCTTCCAAGCTAAGTGGTGAAAACCTAACTCTGATGCCACCTGTCGGTGAAATAATTAACTACGTCAGTGCGCGTAGCGCTAGACGCCGTTCGCTAACGACTGTTGAATTTGAACGGCTCGTATTAAATCACTTTATACTGGCGCCGTTTAAATAAACTTATACAGGCAGTAAGTATGTCAATATTATCATAAATAAATATTTTAAAGTATATTAAATACGAAGAGGTCGATTCCATTTGATGTTCTTTCAGTAACGTTGTATTTAAATATAAAATACACGGAACTACGTGCGATAATTCGCTGCCAACTGTATAAGCAGTAATGTAACTGTTGTCTATGTTGAATTACATGCAGCAACGGCTAGTGACTTTTTTCAAAGGTTAAATCTTTAGTGCTCACTTTATTCCGAATGACCTAAACTTGCGTCTATACTTTGTCCATACCAAGATTGCAGCTTGTGTCACTCCGCCTGTTTCGCGAGCTATCGACTGGAGGAAGTTGAATCACGACGGACGTTGGCGTCGTCGTGGAAGTCGTAGTTAATCCGTTCCATGCACATATAGTATTTCATGCGCACAGGGTGATATTATATTACAGAGGATTAAAAAAAACAACTGAACGATTAAATCACATATCCTGAACTAAAACATAGCAATTTAGAGTAGGACCTATTTCCTGCCACAGCCAACCAATGATCGAGAGCTCATCTGCGACAGTGTTCATTTCCGCTGTAATCTTAGGCTGGATATAGTATAGAGGCTAGTTTGAGGCTTAATACGCGTTCTGTGTCGTCCTTATCGCTTCCGCTCACCTAGGCCTCGGAAACGCACAATACGGTTCCGTCAGTCATAGAGGTTATTTGCTACTTACAGGCATCTCGTTCAAAGAAACCGTGAGTTATTTATTTTACGAGAATACGGTACGATAATCTTAGCAAAGAGTTTCAAGCCTTGGTTTCTGTAGGTGTTGTGCTGTGACGGCAACTATCAACGAAACGTAAAACGGCTTTCGTTCTGTGCAGTCTCATAAAACGTGTTCGTTTTGTACCACGGAATGCTTTTAGTACGCCGCGGTACACATTAAGAACGTTTACTTCACAGCAAACAACATTTGAGGCTGTTTATCTTGCAGTAAGGAAACCGTACATTACTGCAAATTAAAGCTCAAAACAAATTTCGTTGGTCAAACTAAATATAGAAGACTTTGATGTATCTTTTGAAAACCAAATTATTTTCTTACTACCGAAAAAGAGATTTTTCGATCTTTAAGGCTTATATTTGAGAAAATAACTAACATTCCCATAGAGATTACTTCTAGTCAGTGACGGGTCGTGGATTGTTGCCAGGTGGGGCAGCAGATAGTCGGAACTGTACACTCTTGACGAACGCGCCGTAGACCAACGACCATGAAATATTTGCCGGCTACTAGATGTGTTGTGACCACTCAGTAGTAAGGGGCACCTGCACATCAGCGTGTCAGTGGTTGTAGAGTCAACCAGCGCACAACTCTGTACAGCACTTGGCAACTGCAGCCCTACCTGGCAACAACCCACGAGCCGCCACTGCTTCTAGTATACGGGCTATCTAGAAACGGCATTATAATAAACGCGCCACGCAAATCCTCGACTAAATTGGAGACCATAATGCAACTTGCAAAACTGTGTAATTTACGACATTTTTCTCGCAAAATTTGGCAACACAGCACGGAGTAAGTCCCTTTTTTTTTTAGCCAAACCCATGTATTATTTCACGTATATTACGTCGAGTGAGAGTAAAATCATGTTTGGTCAGAACTGTGGTAATAAAATTTGTGAAGCGTAAGAGGTAACTTGCTACGTACAGTGTTGCCACATTATGCTCGGATAATGTCATGTATTTTGTCACTCACATTTTCGTCTCCAATTTACCTCAGATTTTGCGCGGTGCGCTTATAATGCAGTCGTTTATGGACGGACTGAATATTAATAGGAATACAAAATTTTAGTACCATAATTTGTAAACTTAAGACAAATATTTCCTTTCCGGCAATGATATTTGCTGAGATTCATATTAAAAAAATTTTATCTCTCGTAACAAAAGTGCTGTGATAGAGACAACATGTTTAGTGTTTTCTCCCAACTATAAACACTTACCTTCTCCGCAGCTAACGCTACATTGATTTAGACAGTCGCGTACGGGTCCTCTTAATGTGTACGCAAAATACTCGTATCTATGTGTACTTCACAGCTTAACTACTTGTTGCACCAGCTGAATATGCGTGCAAGCGTATGGTCCAAACTGTTGTCCAATGAATGGATACGTTATAAGATACAGCAAATCAAACTTCGCCCTATACTCTGCACACAAGTACAAACAAATCTGGAACTAGGATAGTCAGATGAAAGGAAAACACTTTTTAAGCAGGGTATTTTTGAATGAATGCATGAAACGCTTGACTTGTATTAATAGCTATGGCCAGTGATTTTTGGTGAAAAGAAATCTGCAACAATTTGTTTCAGTGCCTAATGTGCACATCTGTTTCTCTGCTTCTTGGTCAGTTATTGGAAGTTTTTAACTTTCAGCGTCACGGGGTCCTACCCACAAATCACAGACGTGTTGTGTCGCGGTCACATTGTTCTGGTAGGTGCAGTCAAATGAGCCACGCCTCTGCCCTATTATATTCTGCCAATAATCACGAATCAGAGTTGCAGGTGTGCACGTAAGGCACTGAAACAAGTTGTTGCAGAATTCTTTTCACCAAAAATCACTGGCTGTATTGATAGCTATCCAACTTTATTAGTTAGGCAGTCGCATTTGCACATCAGCAATATAAAACAATAAAACAAATAAAAAACATAACATGATAAAAAAACCGCACAGTGAAGGGATTTCACTCAGTGTTTAAGAGGCCTTTCCATGGTTTTATGTGCATGAATGCAACCAGCGTTAACCCTATGTAAATCCAGGCAAATAGTACTGTCGCTATAGCAATAAACGTATTAAACATATCGACATTATCAATGACACAGTCCTTCTTATTTTCGCTGCGTTCGCCGAAGTTAAGTGTAAAGAATGGTTGACTACAAATTTTACAAAATTTATTTTTTATCACGCTGATGATGTAACCGTTTGTTGTACTTGATATTGCAGAACACAGCGAAAATTAGAACGACCGTGTCTTTGATAAAACAAGAAGATATTGTTGATATATGTAATATTTAGGGACAGGAAAATTTCGCTAATCCAATTACCCACACGCTAGAATCCATTGTTCTATGCACACTCCAGCCCCGTATATTCGTTCATTGTCTGCTGTTGTATCGAGTAGCAGCTAGTGGACAAATTGGTTGGGGCTTGAATATGCATAGGATAGTGGATTTTAACATGCAGCGAAATTTTCCTGTTCCTTGTAATACTCTTTTCCATACAGCGATAGTAGGAGTTGTCTTGATTTATATATTATATGGAGTTAATGCTGGTTGCATACATGCGCCTGAAACACTGGAACGGCCTCTTAAGGCTGTTCAAGTGCGATAAAATCATAATTCTATATTTTTATAAAATATTGTTAGTTTTGCAGACGATACATGTGAGTTAATTTTACTAATACGAAACAATTTTAGCTCTCATAGCTTTCTCATAACGGGGTGTCAAAGTCAACATTTGCATGTACTGCTGCCATCATGCAAATAGTTAAAACCAACTGACCTACTTAATCAAAATAATTCACTGTGAACTTACATACCATGAGCTATCCAATGAAACATTAAAAAAAAACCCACAAAGCTATATTTTGAATTTTAAAAAAATCGCAGAAGTACAGACAAAAGTTGCAAATTCAGAATTTTTTTTAAAATACAAAAACAGTTCCCGGGATTTTCGCAAATGGTTTATTACGTAGCCCATGGTTGTTATTTCACTGTGGATTATTTCACGTACGTAAGTCGATTGGTTTTCATTATTTGCATGGAAGCAGAAAATGCAAATTTCGACTTTGACGCACCGTTATGAGAAAACTACGCCAGGTAAAATTGTTTCGTAAGAGGAAACTGCACTCACAAGTACCGTCTACAAAACTAACAATATTTCATATAAATATAAAATTATGATTTTATCGCACATGAACATCCTTAAGAGGAGTATGTTCCGTTTTCAAATTTGCTCGTTTGACGCGTACGAACAGTGGAGCGATATGAGTCAGAGTAACACGCTCGACAAGAAGCATAATGCCAAACTGGTGTGCCAGATTTTCGTTGTAGTCTTTTTCCTATGGGATTTTAAGAGGTGACCCTAAATTTTCATTTTTGGATAGTATGAAGTAAAGGCCAACGAATGCGTCTCGCTTTTAACTTAACGAATTCATGTGGTATTTTCGGAGTTACGGAAGTAAATGAAAAATAGCCGTTTTTAACCATGTTGAGAGTCTCGAAATTCATATTTCTAGCAAGCGTACTGAATTTTTAAAATCATAGAAGCATAGTTCTAAGCGCGTGTTCTTTTTGTAGTTAAACGTAATATGAATAAGTTAAGCGGTTTCGTGTAAAATAAACAATACGCGTGACACACTACAACGCCGCTCATACGTCTGGCGAGGACTTATTTTAACAGCTCGCTATCGAACGATTTTGCGAGATGATATGGAAAGGGCGTGGTGCAGCGCTGAAACAGTGATGGATATAGGGGGTGGGAGGGGGGAGGCCTTCACTACCAAACCATGTTCTATTCTTAAAGTGTTTCCGTTTTTCAATGTTGTATGTTAATTTTTTGGCTAGGCAACTCCTTAAAAAGTACTATTTTGCACTCTCCCCCTCCGTTCTTGGCATGGGGTGTGGGTATATCTACTTTTTAAAACATGCCTCGTCCCTTAAACCACGGAGCTGGATCCCTTAGTATCAATGGGTCAGCTGGCTCACTAAATTGAGCTTGCCTTTCCACTGAACCTCAGCTGATAACTCGACCCTGAAGATGACTGCTGCAGTGCGAGGCGAAACTTGGTACTCTCTGCCACTACGACGCGATTCACTGTGGACATACGCCACTGCAAAATTATGTCGTCCCAAAAATCTTAGAATGAGACAAAGAAAAAACACCTTTACTTCACCAGAGGACAGGAGCAGATGTCAGCTCCCGAAACGTCGTTAAAAGTAGGTCTTTAGAAATCTACTGTGTTCATTTGTGTCTTCGCCGTTGTGTTGTCTGTGACGTCGTCGTTGTTATCCTGTGTTGTGACCATTATTGTATTCGTCCCAGTATTTTCTGTGCTGTCTTAATTGTGATGTACTGAGTTTTACGGGTTACTCTGTTTTGTTTTTGGACTTTTATTTTTGTATGTTTATTTAGTTTCCTTTATTTGTTGTTGTTGACTAATTCCTTACGGGATATTTAATGTATTGTGTTTTGGTTTATGGACGTGTTGACTACAGCCAAACTAGACTTCTCCTTTTTTTTTTCGTTTGTTTTTCTTGGTTTCATTCTGATATTTCTGGGACGACATAATTTTGCAATGGCGTACGTCCACAACAGTACAGTGCATTATTCTGTCCCATTGCAAGAAACATTCAAAGACGTTACCAATATATTAATTCCAACAATGGTCGTGAAAGCCTGCAAACATCTTTAATATGAACATGTCTGGTTTCGAAAGACATGTTCTTCCGTTATAAAAGAGAACGGGAGCTGAAGACAAAATTGGGTGGATACGTAAACAACAAGACAGTAACCAGCGTTCAATAGAGGAAAATATCGCGAGAAAGTGTTTCTTCGTACAACCTCTCCCGAATGCTTATCACGCGCAAGAATAAAAGGAATCCAAGGGAAACGTTCTTCCACTCTGAAGGTGAAGGTAATATATTGTTTCGGACGGTTTTTTTTGTCAACGCGAGCCACTTCAAGGCCTCTGGTGAATGTCAGGCGTCAGTCTAGTCACGTACATCTCAGCAAGTTGCTGAGCTTTAGCAACACTTTTATCTCTCGCAGCATTTGAAACGTGCGATACAACGAAACAATAAAACACGCCGCAGAGTGCTGACCAAGGACAGTGGGAATGCAGGCGCCTCTCGTGGTCTTTGAATCCACAGTAGCAGATTTGTGCTCCACATCCGAGGAATAGTTCA
>PNEQ01071743.1:26400-79224 GCA_003012365.1 Medauroidea extradentata
ATATATATATATATATATATATATATATATATATATATATATATATATATATATATATATATATGTATATATATTACATTTCTTGTACTAAATGTAAACATGTCACTCCTTTACATTGTCAGATAGTAAATTACATCCATGTTATCTAACAATGTAAAAAGGTGTAGTAGACTAACATTTAGAGCATGAAATGTCCAAGATGTCGGTGCGCCTTCAGGAATGCTTGTAGTTGGGAAAATACAGTAAATTAAAAATTGTGGTACTCCATTCTCCATAAAATATGCACACAGCATTTGTTCGTGATTGTAAACGCATGTGGGATTGTGGTAAAGCAAACACGAGGGAAAATTTATCTCAATAGCATCACTGGAACAATGTCCTTTTCAAGGTAAGTTGGTTTTACGCATTGTTGCCCAAAGCAGCAGATAGAATATGTCGTGGTACAGGAAACAATGAAAATAAAGCTTTCTTCACGGACAAAGTACATTAGAGCCTATTTTATAATATTTTACCGGATAGGCCTACGTAATAATATGTTTTTGTGTACTATAATGAAAAAAAAAAATTGCAAAATACGTAGTCAGAATTCTGTGATTTCTGGCAACACTGGTTTTGCATCTCGTCGAAAGCGCGGTCATTTGAGAGGGTGATACACAACTTGACACAACGGCAGGAACTGGGAGAGGAATCGATTATGGCCAATGTTAAGGAGCCAACCCATCAGTCGCGTGAAGTGATTTCGGGAAGCCATGGAAAACCGAAATCAGTATGGCTAAGTTCGGGGATCGAACTCGGGTCCTTCCGATTGCGTGCCCAACAAGTTGCCGTTGCACCACCTCGCATCGTAACGTCCTTTACAAAAGACGTAAAATGGACAGTAGGCAAATCTTTGGATCATCCTGCGTAAACTCTGCGACTTATGGTTGCTGTGACTACGTGAAAGAATTTATTCAATAACAGTGCGACGCTAAAGAACATCTGCGGGCAGGAAAATTCACTGAGGGTTTACAATCCTAGACAAGCCACGAATCGCCCGCGTGCCGCTGCTCAGCACTAGGGAAACATGGCATCCGCAAAAGTATTCAGCCTAGTTTTGAACACCCCTCGCATTCTCAGTCGGACCAAGGCGATGTTCGCTTGTTGTGGCGTCGGCGTTGATTAATTCTCCCAGAGTTTTGTGATTCACTCTTCTCGATCCAAACTATGGCCAGAACTGTTCTTCCAGTCTTTCACATTGCAGTTTTTCATTGAGGTTGCACTATTATCTTCTTTCCTACGGAGGAAGGCGAACTTACTAATGTAACGCTGTCCGATCGCCCGTCTTTTAGAGGAGTGATTGTGTTATTAATATTAAAAAGTCATATGTTTATCGTTTGCTTAATGCCGCCAACAGAAAACTCTAAAATGTATCTTTTAAATAGCATTTCTTTAATTTGTGCATATATATATATATATATATATATATATATATATATATATATATATATATATATATATATACATATATTTATTTATACAGGTTGTAAGGAAATTAATAGCCCAAACTCCAGGAGGTGATTCTTCATGAAAAATGAAGTAGACATTATACAGGACGCATCCAAGAATAGTGACTACTAAGGGCGGAATAAGCCCTTCAAAATAGAGTTTGAAAATCGTATTTTGTCAAAATATTAAAAACGGTAGCAGATTTTAACTGCGCTCGTACTATTAGCCCCAGCTAAACAAAATGAATTTTTTTTTCAAGAGAAGTGATACTTACTTATACAACATCGCCCGATCACCTGTCTTTTAGCGGAGTGAGTTGTAGTAATACGCCATGTGTGTTCGTTTACTGTCGCCAACAATAACCTTCGAAAATTTGCGTTTTAAATGAAACTTGTAAAAAAAAATCGTATTATTGGCAGTGTCGTGGTACAGGTTACGAAAATAAATAACGAAAACTCGCGAAAACAAAATACGAGCAAAACTAGGATTGAGGATTTTTGATTTACGCAAATTGGCTTGGAGAAACATACAATAAATTTTTTAACTAATTCTTTTTGAGCTGAACTATGTACCTTGCCCTATTAAGGCCGTTCAAGTGGCAAAATTGCGTAGTGATATATTTGTATGACATTGTGTTATGTTTGTAGACATTCCCTGTAACTACAGTTTCCACTTGTGAAATATTTTTGCTCTCATAGTCTTATCACTGCAGCATGTCAAAGTCAAAAGTTGCATATTACGGGAACATACAAATAAGAAAACCCACTTACTTGCTCGAATGAAGTAAATGAAACTTAGTTATTATGGGCCGGCCGTATGTGTAAATACTTAAAAACATACAAGTTATTTCTTTGTATTTTTAAATAACCCGGCAAATGGTGACCAATGAAAGGAAACGGAAATTGACTGTATTGTGTAACAATCCTAGAAGTTTCCTGGAGAGATTTTGGAAAACTGATATCAGGATAGTCGCATTGACAAATCGAACACGAGTCCTCCAGGATGCGAGTCGGTATATGCTGGGAAACACTTGAAAAAACCTCCCCGTGAAGACAGTCAGTACCAAACTTTCAACCTTCCAAAAGCGATTCACTCCACTCCACTTCGCTTAACGCACAAAATAGTGCGTATGGCCATCCAGTGAGAAATAAAACTTTAAGAATCAGCCCTGACACATAACCGAGACCTAATTAATTGCCCTTAAAATGTAGTCTAGTTCATCAGTGCATCTATTTCCGTATTTGTTCGAGAAATCTGGAAGTCCCATGAGGTCCGTATTGCAGTAACGAGAAATTGAATGCTTTAGATGGCATTATTATTTAAAAGATTCACGTCTGATGCTGCCGCAATACCAAGCATGCTAGGAACATAGACGATAACAATTGTTAGTATAATAATTATCATAATGGAGAATGCCCGAGGGACAGGGAATCGCACCACGAATGAAGACTCACAACTGGACGCCCACGCACGCATTTGCCTGCTCCAAAGGATGACACGAAATAAGGCCCTAGGATGGATAAGTGACGGAATGCGAAGGACGATGCAAACCCTTCGGTCAACAACAACATCCACTAGGGAACCCACACGCGAAAAAATCGGGTTTCGACCCCACGCGGATCTCCTTGGTGGGAGACGAGTGCTCTAGTTACTGCGCCAACCACGGTCCTATAATAATAGTACGTAGGGACAGGAATATTTCACAAATTCAATGACCTTCATGTTAGAATCCACTGTTGTCCTATGCATACTCAATCCCTGTCTAATTAGTTCATTGTCTGTTGCTCCAGTGAGTATCAGTTAATAGACAAATGGTCGGGGTTTGAGTATACATATAGAACAGTGCATTCTAACGAGCAGGTCATTGAATTTGTATAATTTTCCTGTCCTTAATAAAAAGTGGAGAATGAGCCTAGAGCTCAGTAAATTCAAGACAGGAACAATTTGTTCGGATGAAAGGAAGAAAATGCATAGTGAGGAGATGAAAGAAAATCTCACATTAAGCATACACTTCGCGTGATTCTCTATGGACTAAACGTGTTTGAAAATAATGATAATCGTAATAATAATAAATAACGTAACACTGCACCATCCATTCGCCGTTCCCGTCCAGATGCCACTTTTTTTTTACTTCTGTGAAAAAAATTCAAGGTAGCGTCCCACACACCATGTTTTTCGTTTATTCTGGTTGTTTATACACAGTTATTCAAACTGTTTATTTATGGCTATCTAGTAAAATGAATTACCTAATAAATGAAGTATATGGACAATAATTATAATGCCGTTTCAGAGTTATCAGAAATGTAATACAGATAAAATTATGACAGAATCGGAAAATTATTTATATCGTTATAGTGCTACAGTGATGAATTTCTAGTAACTTCATTGAAATAAATGTTATTATTTGAATATATGGACAAATCCAATACGAGAAGGGAGATCATGTCTTTACAAAGTGCCCATTTAACTCTTTAACCACAAAACATCAACCGTGACGTTTCGAAGCTGCAAGGAAACAGCAGCCAATTACAGTTGCTCACATTCAACCATATTACAAGTTCAAACTTTAAACCGACTTGTATCGCATAATTCAGAACGTCAATAAATCCCTCAAACTCTTTAGCCAATCATAAAACTGAGTTCTTGTAGAGAAAGCACGCCATTTTATCGGAATGTAACTCGGAACATTCATGAGAATATCTGAGCTCCCGAGTAATAAGGTTTCGCGAAAAAAGGAAAAGTTCACAGAAGATCACGCCGACGTGAACGGTTGTAAGTTCGGCAAACACGCGGGGAGGGGAAACTTTCGGGAACACTCTTCAATGCACGTGAAATTGCCATCGGAAGTTCGGGCGGGGAACCGGGGAGATCCGAGCTCTGGGAGAAAAGTCAAACGAATCTCCATAATTATTCACCACTCGACAAACACTGACGTCTGCGCACCGTCGAAGGATGACTCCTGCAGGGACCGTTTAATTCATTTCCTCGACGAGAAGTTCGAGACTCCAGCCAACGTCTCCAGAGGAGGAAAGTTTGTCTTTCTGCCCTACGAAGACATTCCCTGTCCCGCGGAGGCGCGTGAGTTTTTAGCGAGATTTGGCCGTGACGTCTTACGAAGAGTGATGAATCAAAAGTTTTGAACACCCCACGACTTCTCAGTCGGACCAAGGCGCTTTTCACTTGTTGTGGCGTCGGCGTTGATTAATTCTCCCAGAGTTATGTGATTCATTTTTCTCGATCCAAACTATGGCCAGGAATGTTCTTCCAGTCTTTCACATTGCAGTTTTTCATTACGGTTGCACTATTATCTTCTTTCCTACGGAGAAAGACGAACTTACTAACATATCGCTGTCCGATAGTCGTAATAATCTCTACAACTTGTCCAGTCATGTAATAAAAATTCACTGGCCAGGCAAACATTGTGATAAACTTACAAAAAAAATTATAAAACATGGTCAGACCACTCGCCTCCCATCAAGGATAATCGCAATCGATCCCCGGTGGTGTAGTTTCCTGGATTTTCGCACGTGGGAATCATGCCGGGCGATATCGCTGGTCGGCGTCTTTCTCGGGGTATTCCTGTTCCTCTCGCTCTTCCCATTGGGTTCTCTCCGTTGCAGGGCCTGATTCTGTTTTATCCTTCAGGGTAAGTAGATACCTACGGTCGCCCAGTAGTAAGTCCGCCCTGGACCTCGTGTATCCTACTTATGCGATTTTTTAAAGAGTGAGTGAAGGTCACCATCTTGAATTTTTGTGTTTTCTGGGTAAATTTTTGGAACTTTAACCTAACTACGGAATATAATGCGTACTGATAGAAGGTTAGACATCGCAAATGTATTTTTTCTTTACTGTTGTTACTATTCTTATTACTTTAGTACTTTCTCAATTGCAATTAGATTTGTAACAACAGTAACGGAAAATAAATATTTATGGTATCTTAAATTCTATCAATATATATTCTTTTCTGCAGTTACGTTAAAGTTCCATGAATTTGGCCAGAAAAAAAGTTATGACATAAAATACAAAAATTCAAGATAGTGACTATCTCTCACTCTTATATCATACGGGCGCGCTTATTTTTTGTTCTAATGCCTGCTGGAAGGGCTGAATAAGAGGTAACTTTTCTATGAACAACCTGTATAGCTTATTTTATTTCTATTACCGAAAACAAACCGACGCCGATTGCAATGACAATTTGGAACATTACAGCCTTAAAGGCACAAACTGGTATTTATATATCACTACACGCACTAAGAATAGAACAAAAATCGGGCGTGTTCTGACAACAAAATGGTAGCTGCAACTGCATTTATGAGGTGTTTGTGTGGATTTTAAAGTTCACACAACTTTCGCAAAGCCGACTCGTGAACATGTGTTTAACGTGATATCGTAATAAGTGAGAAAGAAAATGAAAACTGAAGTTTTAATTTATGACATGAAGTACTTATATTACTAATTTTACCAATCAGCAGTTATTGCCTAGATTGAAACAAATGTTTGGTGTCGAATTGAAAATTTTTGTTACAAAACATAGTTTCACTTAAGGGGGAATGTCAGAAAAGTTTATTGTATTTTCAGTTTTTGAAGAACGACACTTGAAATAACATTATCAAAAATTTCTCTTCGACAAAGTATAGGTAGAGCCCGGTAGTTTTCGCGAAAAGATTTTTGCACCACTTTGTTTCAGTGCCTTACGTGCCCACCTGCATCTCGGCTTTGTGGTCAGTGATTGGATGCCGTAACACCCAGCGTCTGGAGGTTAAACCCGCAAATTACAGACGTGATGTGACGCAGTTATCCGTGTACTGATTGGAACAGTCAAATTAATAAAGACTCTCCACAAAAACACTCTGTCAATAGCCATGAAGTTGAACTGCAGGTGTGCACGTAAGACACTGAAACAAAGTGGGGCAAAAATATTTTAGCGAAAACTACCGGGCCCTAAGTATAGGATATATTTAGAGAAGATGATTTATCGCAGGAAAACTTGACTGTTCGTTGGGTTTCAACACTCGTTCAGATTATAAAAAATTTACTGGCTTTATCTTGTACGTGGAGTTGTTGCGTTATTCGACTTAGCCAATAAGAGTCCCGCTGTCATAGTATTTAATATCTGTTATTGGTCTGCAGACAGCTACGTCGTGTCAGGTGTATATCACCCAGGCATACAGTTGCAAGAAACTACAGATTTTTCAAAGGTATGCTGGCACTAAAATTTTTCGCGATATACCGTCCTCTCTAGATATATTCTTGGTAAACTGCTTGACATAAATATTAATGGAACCTTTCATTAATTTGTCATGTAGAATCATTGCAAGAGAATTATTGAAAGTTAACCTGTAATCCTCTAACAGTGATTCTACTTGACAAATTAATGAAAGATTCTATATATTACATATGACAAGCTATACGTCAGGAATATAACCTATTCTTTGTCGAAGAGAAAATTTTGGTAATACAATTTGAATAAATGTTGTGGCACAAAAACTGAAAATACGGTAAAACTGTCTAACACTCCCCCTTAAGGCTACTATTGATTGGTCGAATCAGAAATTAAAAGTCTCAAATCATCACTGTAAAAAAACTTCCTACAATGTTTAGGAACTTATTATCCCAGACACAGTATGGGACAGTTACCATACTTCGTCTTGTAAATATGCAAACATTTACAGTTGTTACAATACAAGTCTGATATCTTCAGTATACATTTGACTGTTTTATAAAAAGGTTTAGGAATGTTACCATGGATGTCTGGGAAACTATTCTACCATACTTACTTTCTTAGCGCTCCTATACGCACGTATGGTAAATTTACAAACAATTTTTAGAATGTAAAGCTTAATTTTCACCTTCTTCCTCGCTTCGTCTATAATATCACATAAAACACATGTTCACGACACGGTGTTGTGAAAGTGTTCGTGAAATACTTATGTCCTCATAAGTCTCATGAACGCAGTTTCAACTACCAATTTTGTTGTTAGGAGACGTAACTTTATGCAGGTAACCATAAGTTTACAATTGCAGATTTCTCGAAGCCAATTCTCAAAAATTAAAAAACATCAATCCTAAACAATAGTTTTATCCAGTTATCTGAACAAAACTTTTTCTGTAGTAACGTATTTATGAAGAACAATCTGTGACGCAAAATCTCGATCATTTATCTGCGGCACAACAGATCACTGTTAACAAATGCATCATGTTGGGTAAACGTTTCGTTATAAAGTTGACAAAAAGCATTTTCTAGGTCGGTTGTTTTTTAGTTTTTCATGTTGGCTTTCAAAACCGTCTGGAATTGAATAGTTTTTTTTCCAGCGTTTCTTTAGCTACCACACACGTTTAAGGGCGTACAGTTGGGAACAAATCGTAATTTTATGTTTGTAAGGAATAGCGTTAATTTTGTAGACGTTACTTGTGACAACAATTTCCTTTAAAAAAAATATATCTTTACCAGTTTTCCATAAAAGCCTTTAAAAGTCCAAATTTACATGTTTTTCGTTCTTACAAGCTACAAAAACCGGTAAACATAATTAAATGAAAAAAATACGTGTACAATACATGTCACGTAGTATTGCTTGACATATATGAGAAAACAATACAAAATATTTTTCTATTAAAATAAATGGTTGAAAGTTTTCAAAGTTTTCAAAATTCCACAATTGTTTAGATACCACAAAAAAAAAACAGTTTGTGATTGGTTTTACATACGTCAAGCAGTAGCTCGTGACGTGTAGATTCCATTATACTTTTCTCATGACACAGTGTTTTTTATATTTTTGTGACTTATAAGAACGACAAGCTTGCAAATTTTGACTTCTAAATGACATTGTTGGATATCCGGTGGAGCGTTTTTTATAAGAGAATAATGTACTCCCAAGTAACATCTACAAAACTAACACTTATTTAACAAATATATATAATTAGTATTTGTCCCCATTTGACCAGCCTTAACGAGGAGTCCTCGACTGGCGCATGGACGGCGTTGCAGCGTGTCACGTATATTCTTTTTTACGCGAAACCGCTTAACTAATTCATATTATGTATATCTACGGAAATAATACAAACTTGAAACTATGCTACTATAGTTCCACAAAATCAGCACGCTTGTTAGAAACAAGATTTACGGGCCTCTCAAAATGGCTAAAAACGGGTGTTTTTTGACTGTTGTAACTCCGCAAATATTACCTGAATTCGTAAAGTGCAAAGCGAGAGATGTGCACTGGTCTTTACGTCATACTGTTCAAAAATAAAATGTTGTAATTACCGCTTAATAGGGCGTGGTACATAATTCAACGCTAAAAGCATTAATCTATAACTGTAGGTTTCTTGAAGCCAATTTGCGAAAATTAAACAATAGCAATCCTAGACAATAGTTTTAACCAACGTTTGAATCAAAATTATTTCCAGTGTTACGAACTTCTGAGGCACAATCTATGACGCCAGAACCTCGTACATTTAACTGCGGCGCAAGAGATCACGCGTAACGAATTAGTAATTCTGGATAAATATTTACTCATAAAGTTGCCGAATACCATTATCTAGGATTGTCATTGAGTATTTTATCCATATTGGCTTCGAAAAAAGCGTAGAAATCAATTGATGTTTTCAGCGTTTATTTATCTACCACGTACTCTTACAGTCCCGTAGGAAAGCGACTACAAGGAAAATCTTGCATGCCAGTTTGGCGCGCTGTGAATAGAGGCGATAATCTTCTCGTCAAGCGTGGGACACTGACTCTTATTGTTACGCTGTTCCCACGAGTCGACTGAATAAGTGGTCCCAGGCGCGTGAGACGTGCTATAGCGTAGTACGGAGTGTAATTTTACTCGTATTACTATTACAAAATTTTTCCAATGTGTTTATCTCCGAAAAGATGACACATTTCAAACTGTCATACGTAATCGTAAAACTAAGTCATAGAAACTAGCATTGGACTTTACCACATACTTTCGACAAATAAAATAATAGGGTCATCGTTTTAAATCCCACTGTAAACTATTTCTACGAAAACACTGCACGCTAGTTTAGTATATTGGAACGAATGTGTCATACGATATATATTTTTTTACCTCCACTCTAAAATATAGTTTGTAAATTTACCAGACGTGTGTATAGGAGCTCTAAGAAAGTAGGTACGCTAGTATAGTTTCACAGACATCCATGGTAACACTCCTAAATCTAATTATAAAACAGTCAAATGTATACTGAAATTACCAGATTGGTATTGTTAAATTTGTAAAAATTTGCATATTTACCAGACGGAAGTATGGTAACTGTCGCATACTGCATCTGGGATAATAACTTCCTAAACATTCTGGGAAGTTTTTATACAGTGTCATACTAACAACTTACACACCATTCAAAGTATTTATTGCTAGCTTCAACAGAAATGGAGAAGACATATGACACTTTGCCTTGCGGGTTTTCGCTGTACATTGGAACCCTAATATTTTTTGCTAGTTTCTAATGGGGATATTACATGAAGGAATGGTTCCCTGTCGTAAAATTCTTAGTTTAAGGCAGCCTACTAAGTGGACGTGTTTTGTACGTTTGAGGTGTAGAAGAGCGGAAGTGATAAGGACGACGCAGTACGCGTATCACTGAACTGGCATGCAGTCATCTCGCTGATAACTTGTCTCTATGAGACATTCAGTGCTAATACTATCATTTTACGAACTTGTACATGCCTATACCTGTTACAAGTAGTTCGAGATTAAGTGATCACTTTTCAAACACCAGCCAATTTTTCCTTTCAGATAATTCATAATTCTCGTATATCGTAAGCAATCTATGTAACTATCACAGCGCATATATCGATTGCACTGTATTCAAAAGTTAACGTCTGGGATCAAAATAAAAAATATTTTCAAATTATTATTCTACACAGTTTAGTCGGCAAAATGTTACGACGTACTCACGAACCACGTACAAAAGATTCTGCGCCAAGATTTTCATACTTTAGAAGGACCGCAAAAAACACCAATTTTCACCATTTCCTGCCGCTAGAAAATATGCTTTAGTTATTTGAGGAGAAAAAATAGCTAGCGTCGACTAACTCTTTAAGTGCAGGAATGTTCTTGGGTTGTCTCGGGAAGAGATAAATGGACAGAGACAAGCAGTTGGAGGCAAGACGGTGACCTTCACCTGCTCTATTTTCGTGCGGGCGAGACACCTGACCTAGTCGTACTACGAGTGACTCAGAGCAAGCGGTCGTCGGTACCGCTATCTGCGACTAACAAATGTCGGCGCCTTCAACTCGCTTTCTCCTCGGCGCCGCCTTCCAATGGAAACTTCGCCCAGGAACCAGTGTTGTCAATTTCCCGCCCTCTACAGTATATACTATACCGAATGTTTCCAAACTGGCGCCACCTTCCTGCGCGATAGAGGCTCATAAGCGACAGAGAAGTAAGGACGAACTTGAAGCGCGCATCAAATGCCGCATCGCCTCAACGAGCCAAGCGACGAAACAGCTTGCAAGGTTCCCGCCGAATCGTTTTACTATGGGTAGGACCACGATTTTGTCGCAAAAATATTTTTGCCCCACTTTGTTTCAGTGTCTCTCGTGCACATCCGCAGCTCTGCTTCATGATTCCTGGCAGCGTGTCTTTGTACAGACACGTTTCTCATTTGACTGCACCAATCAGAATTAGAATATTGTCACTCCGTACGTCTGTAATTTATCAAGACAAGCGAGGGTAAAATCATCCAATCACAGACGATGTAGCAGAGCTGCAGATATGCACATGACGCATTGAAACCATGTTGCAGAAAACTTTTCACCATAAAATCGTGGCTCTAACTATGGGACATAAAGCGATGGCCATATAATTTCATTGGTGGAAAGCCTGTGTCATAATTTAGTGCACTACTATATCTGAGTTTCACATACATCTAGTTAGTACATTTTGAAGCACGGCAGTCTGAAAACGCCGCATTTAACTATGTTAGAGGGCTTAGGAAAGTTATTTTAATGAGCATGGTGTCTTAACAATGAGATTCAGACCTTGTTTGAGATGTTTTTTTATTCTTGTATGTTCGCACAATGCGCACACGTGTAATAGTCTCGTAGGAAAAAAAACCTGTTTCCTAACACTGCGACGCATTTCAAGAGTGAGGCAAGCGACATGTCCGAACAATATTTGGTATTTTCTTTGCTACATTTAAATTTTTTTAATATGAATATATTTTGCATTGGGTTTTATACGTTTGAAGTCCTAGCCCGCCGCGTGTACTTTAACTGTTAATTATTTCGTTGCATTATGTTAATTGGTTTTCGGCGGGTGTATGAAGTAAAAACATGCCAATTTTGACTTTGATGTGCCATTATGGGAAAACTGGCTGAGCTATTTTTTGTAAGTGGATAATGTACTACCAAGTAAACTAAAACTATTTCATACAAATATAAAATTACGATCTTTTCCTTCCGGAACGCCCTTAAGTCCGGTACTCACTATCTTCATTTCTCGCCTTAATTCCTTACTTAATTCTATTCACAAACTTCGATGGAGATTTAATAATAGAATTATGCTGCACAAATTGAATGTGGTACGCACACTAGCTTTGTTTGCTAAAGTTTCCGTACATAAAGGACAATAACGTATTGTATTATTTAGGTTATGAAAAACGTAGCCGTCATGTGTTCAGTAGGAAACAGGAATTTTATTTCTGTTCAAATCATATTCGCAACCCTACTTTCGTACTACCCATGCATGGTGGCTGAAATTGTGCATTGAGCATACGCGAGAGCACAAATTACGATGGAAAGCAGGACGCACTCTATCTGTGAAATAAAGTACAAAATTATGTAAGGAAAAAGTGCAATGGTGGTACACTCTGTCGCAGTGCTACTTGTACTGAATTAGGTACGGAATTTTGTACTGCATTATAAATACTGTCTAGCGGGCATTATGGTCAAGGTTATACATATTGTGTAGAACTTTGGCTGACATAAAACTGCTGAACTTTCGTAAGTGACGTCTATTTAGTAACAGCATTCAAAGAACTTTACACATGTGTATTCCCATTTAAAGTTCTCTTCAAACAAAAAAAAAAAAAATAAACATTTTTCTCTTGGCTGGTGTTTTTTTTTTTTTTTGCGGTCCTTCTAAAGTATGAAAATATTGGCGCAGAATCTTTTGTACGTGGTTCGCGAATACGTGATAACGTTTTGCCGACTAAACTGTATAGAATAATTTGAAAATATGATTTATTTTGATCCCAGACGTTAACTTTTTAGTACAGTGCAATCGATATATGCGCTGTGATAGTTACATTGATTGCTTACAATATCAGGAAATTATGAATTATCTTAAAGTAAAAATTGGCTGGTGTTTGAAAAATGATCACTTAATCTCGAACCACTTGTAACAGGTATTGGCATGTACAAGTTCATAAAATGATAGTATTAGCACTGAATGTAACATAGAGACAAGTTATCAGTGATACGCGTACTGTGTCGTCCTTACCGCTTCCGCTCTTCTACACCACAAACGTGCAAAACACGTCCAATTAGTTGACCGCCTTAAACTAAGAAATTTACCACAGGGAATCATTCCTTCATATAATATCCCCATTGGAAGCTAGCAAAAAAAAAAATTAGGGTTCCAATGTAGAGCGAAAACCACCAAGGCAAAGTGTCATATGTTTTCTCCATTTATGTTGAAGCTAGCTGTAAATACTTTTAATGATGTGTAAATTGTTAGTATGAGGTAATATATATATATATATGGCTTATTCGTACCAATATATCCAATGCTTGTGAAGAAGGAATTACGGTGATTTTGTTTACGCCAATAATTAGGGACCCGGTTTTTTCGCGAAAAGAATTTTGCCCCAGTTTGTTTCAGTGCCTTACGTGCACACCTGCAGTTCTGCTTCATGGTTATTGGCAGCGTGTCTGTGTGAGGAGCCGCATCTCATTTGACTGAGCCAATTGCAGAAACTTTCCTGCAACACCACACATCTGTGATTTGCCGGTAGAATCTCAAGGCTCGTGACAGTTAAAATTTCCAATCGCTGACCACGTAGCAGAACTGCAGATGAGCACGTAAGGCACACTGTAAAAAAATTGAGATAAATTTACTCTACATGTAATGGAAGCTAATTACCTCTACATGTGAGGGAAAGTTACTCAACACGTGTCAAGGAAAGTTACTCAACTGGTAATGTAATTTTTCATTAAATATTGGCGCCGCCCTCTAGGACAATTTGACATAACGCGCGATCGAAACTTCCGAGTGGTTTGTGTGACGAATACACTACCTTGCGGAAATTTCCACACATATTCGGAACTCAGATTTCCCTCTTAAGGTTGGGGAATATTACCATACCTATGAAGAGTAACATTACTAACTTTTTTACAGTGCACGGAAACAAAGTGAGGCAAAATTGTTTTCGCGAAAAACAAGGGTCCCTACCAATAATATGGTGTTATGCTTCACTAGACTACGCGCCAATTACTAGTCAATTATGAATGAAATATTTCTCTTATTTGTAACGGTCTTACGAAATGTATTTTACTCCCGTATCCTGAGGTAATGAATATTGGATTTATAGTACTAATATACATTTGATAAGACTCTTTTAAGTATATAAAAAACTTTCAGCGTGTTTTATTGGATGATAGATAAAATTGGCACTTAGTCTATTGATGCATAATACCTTTCGATTGTGGTATTTATTTCACGTGCGTATATTTTCGTAATACATTTTTGTTTTTACTGAAACGGATGTTTTCATAATTATTTTTAAGATTAAATTTTAGACAATATTACTTATATTTGCTAACGTACAAGCATAGGATAAACTTGAAGAATGTTTTGTCGCCAAAGCTGTACCCGAAGCATCTGTAAAGGAAACACATTTCACTAAAATAAAATTTTTTTAGGATGCCATCCCTACCAAATTATTTTGTACTAAGCTCAAACAAATTTTGGGGTGATCACAATATCTTAGTGGTGACAGCAAAATGTTTTGGTGGTGACTAAAAAATAAATTGCGTGGTGAGTACCCATAAAAGGTTGTTTAGCTGTCACAAAATAATTTTTACCTGTTTATTTGACCAAAAATAAAGACCATTAATTACGCATTAAAAATCGATAATGTCAAATGGATAACCGACTAATTTGTCACCGCGATGACCAGACTATCTCCCCAAATTATATATATATATATATATATATATATATATATATATATATATATATATATACACATTTTTTTTCTTGTGTGAGGTTATGGGAAAGATATTGTGTATGATTTACCTGCTCACGGCGTTGAAAATCTCCGCAGAATGATTGTGATACAATCGGTTCCATTACCCCAGACATGCTTGACACACGTAAGCTGAGATTAAATTCCCTTATGTACATATTGAGGGCTACAAAAAGAGAACAAGCATAAGTTCAATAATATTTTGTATGGAACTTTTTTTGAGTTGCTTTACAGGATTGTGAAGAATTCTGTATTTTACCATGTTTGGCAATGAACTTAAATGAAGTCAGGGAGTTTTCGTGCGAACAGATTGCTTTGTTTGTCTTTCTCGGTAGAATTTTTCTTCAATTTCCCACCAAGTGATTTTACTTTTCCTGTCAATTAATTTTAATTTAAATAACGGAATATGTGTGTTTCGATAGACTCGTGATCGAGAAGATACAAGAAATTAAGTCACTAGAAAATAATTTACGTTGACAAAATTAAACCAACAGATAAATTATGAGCAAGAAAAACTATTCGCACACTGTGTAAATTTTTCAAAGGTTCCTATCTATCTGCGCTTAAAACGTATTGCAGCGTGTTACAAGTAAGCATAATTGGCAAAAAAAAAATCTCAACGCGTATTAGGCCTACGTTTGAACATCTACGAAAAGAAAACACATTTCAAACAATGTTTCCATCAGTTAAAAAATTAGGATCGCTTTTTGGAAACACGATTTTAAAGACTCTCAAAATGGCAAAAAAAAAAAAAATAAATAAATAAAATAAAATAAAATAAAAAAAACAGCTTTTTTAAACTGCCGTATATCTAGGAAAATTCCAACCAGATTCGAAAGTTACATTGATAGAAATAGGCGCATGAATTTGAACCATAAGTCCACAAATAAATTAATACAGTCACCGCTTAAAGTCCCATAGGAAAATGAATAATAGTAAAGCTCTGCGCGCCAGTTGCTGGGTTTGCGTGTAGAGGTGATAATACATTACATACGCCGACCTACGTCACTCTTAACGCTCCATCGGTTTTGTGTCTCACATTCACCAACGCAGCTACTTCCCGTCTACTGGCTGTGTGTTTGTGTGAGAGAAGCACGGCGCCAAGGGCGATGTTACAGGCTCATCTGGTGTGGTAACGGGTCTACCGCAAGACACTGAAACAGCTTGCAGGGGTGTAGTAGAACATTCGCCTGACTGACACTTTCAGGGGTGACCCAATATTTGTATAGGTGGAAAGTTTAAAGCAAAGTCCAGTACATACTTCTATAGTAGTTTTATACAAATGCCGTGAGTAATTGTTTAGTTATAATAGATTGGGAAAGCCGTTTTTAGCCATTTTGAGGGGCTCAGAAATTATTTTCCTAATAAGAGTGATGTTTTGTAACTACCATTCCACCATAGTATTAAGTGTGTGTTCCTTTCGTAAATCCACACATTAGAGATACGTTAAGAGATTTCATAGAAAAAAAAGTGTTTTGCTAGCACGCTGCAATGCTGTTTACTAGGCAGGCAGGCGGTTGCCTTAAGAATCCTACACAACTGACGCCATGAACACTGTTGCAGCGTGTTAGGAGAAAGTTTTTTTTTTCAAATACTACTAAACTTATGTTCAATATCTTTGACTACGAAAAGAAAACACATTTAAATTTAGACTTCTCCATTTTTGTTTTATAGATATCGTGCTTCGAAATATGTTTTCGAAACACCTCAAAATGGCTAAAAACTGCTTGTTCAGACTGCTGGCACGTATAAAGTACCAACCAGAATCATAAAACTAGTATAGAGAAGCATGCACTGGACTTACGCACATTCCATACATAAAATAAGTAGTGTCCAATAGCAAAACGCCAACGACCGAGAGAGTGCAAGCAGTTTTCGCGTCCCGCGAATTTGCACCTTTTAGTACGTTTATAGTAAAATTCCGGACTCGACTGAGCTTGGGCCGAATTAAACATGCAGAGAATTTTAAGAGAACGTGGACTGAAATGCGTTTATAGTGAAATTTTCGATCCATATACACATATACATAGAGTAAACCCGGACTAAACTTAGGGTAAGAACATCTCTCTGCCGGGGCGAATATTTATTACGCATCTTGTTTGAATTCAAAAATTACAATATGATTGTGACTTGTCATGAGAAAAGCGATGCAGTTTACTAGAGGCGCATCTGATGTGTAGAACATGGGCCCATCTACGTTTACTAGACAGATAAACTATATATATAAGGACTTGGTTGCTAGTGGAAGGGCCATATTAATGTAAATTTGGACGCGATATTAAGTTTTTGGTATGACTTGAATTCTAACGAAATTCTGAAGAAACGTGTTTTTGTTTTATGCCAATAAATTTAAAAAATGAGCGTTTGATGGTAATTTGATGTTAAATATTATATTTTAGTTCTGAGAAAACATGGCTATTTTCCTCTCCTTAAAATTTTATATCTGTAAAGAAAGAAACTATACCACAATGTCAATTATTTCATTAAAATGGTTTTGCTTGACTAGTTGCGTCGTAAGCGTGTATTAATTTTTCACGTGTCATAAATTTACTGTAGGGCAAGATATACGTACAATTTTATACAATCGAAATTTCTAAATATTTTTACTTGGACGCAAAATATTTGAAATATTTAATTACAAAAGGTGTAGCCGAGACTTAAACAGTTCTATTAGTAAACTTTTCATGGAAATACAACTGCATTTCCGACTATTCATCCCTACGTCAAAATATTTGCTTTATAATTACCTAATTTCTATATATAAAATTAAGTGCCACACTCATTCACTCATCAACGCACAGCCCAAACCACTGGACCTGGAAATGTGAAATTTTCAGCGTAGTTTCCCCTCACGGCGCGGCGTAGGCACCCACTAAAGAAGGAGTTTTCGAAATTTGAAAATTAAAGTGGTGAAAAGTGGCAAAACGTGTTTTCGCAAAATTCTCGATAACTATGTAGCCTTGTAATATATTGTTAATATTTTTACTTCAAAACATTGTCTAAGCAAATGTTTATTTCATAATTTTTCGATTTTTCGACATTCGGAAATTAAAGGGGTGAAAAGCCGTTGAATGTGTTGCCAATAAATCCTCTATTCCTCATAAACCAATTTAGACATCGAGGTGATCTTTGTATCAGAATGGTGCTCATGTAAATGTCTAAAAAGTAGATTTAGGATTTTTCAAAATTCATCCATGAAAACCGGTAAAAGAATTTAAAAGTGTTTTTAATTAATCATCCGCATCACCCGAACCATTTGAGATATCGAGGTGGTTTTCCTTTAAAATAAAGCCATAAATATTCTTTGTGATTCAAAAAGTTGCGCAGGTAAATATCTAAAAAGTAATCGAAATTTATGATGCTGAAAAGCTGGAAAATAATTTTTTTGAGATAATGAAACTAACCTGACGAGAAATCGACATGCTCTTTTCTTTAAAGTTTGCGTACGTAAATATATACAAACCAATTTTAGATAATTCGCAAATTAAAGATATACAGAGAATACAGTAACACCATCAATTAATATGTAATTAAAAGTTAGTTACTCTTTTCTATATAGCACACGCGGGCGAAGACGCAACGAGACAGCTAGAACCTGTATAGTTTGACCAGAAATTGTTGGAGACAGCCTGTATAATTTTCATACTACCTACTATACTACTCTACCGCGATTTCATTCCATCCCACAACAGCGACATCCGTCGAGGAATGCACGCCGATTCGTCAAATCAGACCTCGTAGTCAAGCGGCATTCATCATATCTCGGCAAATATTAATTACGTGTTCGGGCGTTAGTTATGCATGTCGCTGGTTTCAATTACTCTGCCGCGACGTACACGATGTCATCGCGACGTAGCTGTTGACTTTACGCACAACAGCGCCGCCATATTTCCGAGAATATACCAGCCAAGAGAAACAGAGAGAGAGAGAGAGGCAGAGAGAGAGAGAGAGAGAGACAGAGAGAGAGAGAGAGAGAGAGAATATTCCACAGACAGAACTCGTAACGACCGGTGAACTTCAGCCTCGCGGTATGAGGGTAAGAAGAGAGACAAACTGGAATTCCAAAACTTTATTAATACAAACCAGGATATCAGGGGAAAAAACAACTTAAATTTTAATTAAGTATGCAAAATTCTTTACAAATCCCAAACAAACGGCCACTAACAATACACAGGAATATCAACTCGAAGGGTTAGAAAAGTTAACCGCAATCTAAATTTTTTTGTACTTTAACAAGGAAAATCCTTAGCAACTTTGTTGTCAAAGTTTGTTCACGTAAAATAAACAACGTATATGGGTGTAAAATTACCATTTATAGACCTAAATTTGTACTTGTAATAATAATAAAAATGAAAGATTCAGTTAATATTTTTATAAAATTGGGGCTGAAGTAATTTATTAATTTACATGTAATTATTTTGAGAAAACTAACTATAACTATGTGGATGCACCACGATTCGAGCTTGCATCCTTCCACTTAGATACTGGATATTACACTTAGATCACATTGACTTATATGTTTTCGTTCTTTTTTTTTTAATTTGTGTACAAAGCCACTAGTTTTTGGAGAAAAGAGTTTCACACCAATTTGTTTGAATGCCTTCCGTGCGCATGTGCGGCTCTGCTCCAAGGTCATCTGCTGCGTGCCTTTGTGGCGAGGCGTCGATCATTAAGGTGGGTTCATAATTGATAACATAACAGTAAGCATAGAACATAGGTCGTTCGCACAAGAACTAACCTCTATGTATTCTTACCTATACTCCATTTCACATAAGTTGGGATAAATCTGACAGCAACTTATGGGCAATAATTTGTAATATTTTGTTATTTGTATCAGTACACAAGACAAACGTTGCAGTAAAAATGCTAAAATGGACATTTCTGATTCATTTCAGAGTTAAGAATGTCTTGCATTGTGCAAAAAATCACAAAATACTCAAAATGTTTGCCCATAAGTTGTTGTCAAATTTATCCAAACTTATATGAAACAGAGTATACCGATTCACAACACCAAAAAAGTGGTCATGTGCATGTAGAAGCTGACATAGGAAATTGTAATATTTAATTTTTTGTGCGTACATACCAATCACAGCAAAGGAGTTTATGAATGTCTCCGTGTTGGTTTAACATCCAAAAGTACACGCGATTAAAACAAAGCTAGAATAAGAAATTTTAATGAATAAAACTATGATTTTATATTGTAAATAATGTTTTACGATGTGCAGCTATGAACTTAGTTTTGAATTTCCTTTTTATCACCAAATACGATTGCACTTCAAATATGTTTCAATGGCCTTCGGTTGTTTTTATACAGCAAGGAATATTTCAGATTTTTTGAAAAAAAAAAAAAAAAAAAACATTGGTTAGACATAACAGTAAGAATCCTATTGTGAACTAATTTTTCACAAGGCGTCTGGTAATGCACAGTTTCTACTGTTATGTTAAATGTTCTGTGGTTATGTTATTTAACTGTGAACCAATCGTAAGACTGTGCCGTTCAGGATAAAATTCCCGCGACACCATGCCTCTGTTATTAACTGGTGGAGACGATTAAAGTTATAAACAACCAATCACTGACCACGAATCAGAGTTGTAGACGTGTATATACTGCACTGAAACATGCAAGTTCGTGTAAAATTCTTTTCAACACAAATCAGTTGCTCTATTTGTATATATTCAATGCACAGTTCAGTGGAGAACTTTCTTAAGGGCTTGTTCACGAGTTTTTTTTTTTTTTCAGACTGGCGCCAATAACTCAAATATTTTTAAACCAAAAGTTTTGAAAAAATTTGAGTCAATGGGCAATCACACGATGCACAATACTGTGGACGCGTTTTTTAATATAATGTACCATTCGCCAGCAAAAAAATAATTTCCTTAATTTTTGCTTATTTTCACGACGAAAAACGTAGTATTTTGGGTAATGAAATCTAAAAAACTGTTCAGTATAATTCTACAAAAAAATTCAGCTACAAGTTATAACATATAAGTGTCAAAACTGTGCAGCGAAATTTTGATATGAGTATTAGGTAGCAATAAAAAAATATATTTTCGAAATCACTGCAAAACTCCGTTAACAAGGCCTTAATTTTGAAGCGTGTGTTGATACGACTATCCACTTCACTGAAAAACGTACTTATTAGTCACCACAAAATACAATTTTTTTTGTAAAGACCACAAAAATTTTTTGCTGTCCTCAATAAAGTTTTGCAGTGACTACACAAAAATGTTGTAACCACTACAAAATTATTACGTGAGTTCCACAATGACAAAACATTTTGTAGCCACCACAAAACCGATTTTTCTGTGTTGAGTCCCTAAAGAAGCATTCCAGAGGATGTTATATGTGTATAACTATGAAATTTCTGACAAATGTACGGTTTTGGTACTTAATATATATTTTCTATTTTTTTTTAATCCTTGTAATACTACAAAGTATTTTTTCAAGTAAATTTTTGTGTAGTCACAAAGGTTTGTTAAACTACAAAAAGGCCTTGTAATTTTTACAGTACGATGTACACGTAGTGTTCATGTACGTATCCCCAAGTAGTATTTAGGCCACATCTTACGATTTTTTAATTTTCTTATGTAATTATAAAAAGCACAACCTCACGGAAGTCAAACTAAAAGATTAAGTTTTCGTAATACATCTTAAAGGTCGCTTAAAACACAAGCATAAAATGCAGTTTGGGTAAATAACTTGTCCAATATCACTTCAAGCAGTTATAACACACTCAATATATTAAATACATTTCAAAAATATATTTAACTTATGGTGAGAGAGTGCTGCCATATATAATGTCGCCAGTAATCTACTTTTATTAAGCCTGCAATGGTGTTTTGTCGATGAAAAGAGGAAAATTACAACATATGGTTATATTATCAATCCTCCCAGTAATCGCTACCCGATGCTAAGCGGTGTTATGTTTGCAGGATAAACAGATCAGAGAGTGTGTGATGCTGCAAGGAATGTTCTAAATTTTCACCATCGATGTGAAACGTCCCGGCAGACAAATTTAAGTGGATTACCACACTGTTACAAACACGCAGTAATGAGTGCACGGCGTGTTGCAGTAACGCATCAACAGTTGCGACATAGTGAGTTAGAGCAGTGAATACAACGTGACATCGGTACATCAATATACTCGTATTATACAATAACTATGACTTGTATATTTATGGCTCAAATTCACTTAATCATGCCTCAAGCTAAATATATTTTATGCTCTTTAAGAAATGTAGGTACATATGTTTTCGTATCTTCATTGGTTTCTTTGAAAATTATGACGATAAAAGTTTTTTTTATTATTATTTTATTGAAATACTAGCTGCCCCGACAAACGTTGTTTTGTCACATAAATAACTTATTGTAAGTGTGTAAGGATGTGGTATATAAGTGGAAGAGGTCTAACAATAAAGAAATTAATAAATAATAATAATAGAGCAGCGACACCTGGTGGGGATAGACTGGTATCAGCTCGTGGGGATAACTGATCAATTATCACTTACACAGTTATCGACCGAGTCCTAAAATTATTAAATTAAAAATATTTACTTAACAATATCACTTTGGAGTATAAAAAATATATAAAAACATATTCGCAGACTTACCGAATGTATATACAAAATTTCATTGAAATCGGTTTAGCCGTTTCGGAGGAGTATGGAAACAAACACTGTGACACGAGAATTTTATATATTAGATAAAATGTACGTACTATAAAAATTAGAACTAATGAATCGTGTTCATGTAACTTTAAACTTTGTTTCATTACTTTAAAAATAAAAAAAAATGGAATTGGCTCATTACTTTAAAATTGATTATGCTTTGAAAATAACACTGCAATGCAACAAATATGGCGTATTTCAAGACGACGGCCACTGGTGTCGAGTACCCCCCGCTGGAATTATTGCTTGAGTAGACCAATTGTTCCAAATATGGTTATTTAATCCAGTGTGTCACGACCCCTAGTACATTTTCGCTCTAATCGACCCCACAGGAGGGCTGTAATTGGCCACTTTTATATGGAACGCTGCATAATCTATATGACTCAGCTTACGTCATCAGATGAGCCCCAGAATTGGTCCCTAGTGTCCAATCAACTGTCCTATATTATAGTAATTTAAAGGCGTACTTCGTTTCGCATTAACGTCAGTAAATTTGTTCTCAGGTCACTTACTGTTTACATACCAACAGAAAAATGTTTGGATTAACTGAATCAGTAAGTGAAATTTACAACTTCTGAGGAATATTTTTTGGCTACTTGTAGATTAAATTATTAATCACGAATAGTTTACACATACATTTTCTATTGTCGATGAGTTACTAAATTTTACCGGTTATCCGTCAATATTCTGGTATTTCTTGAAGATGTGTAATTTCATTAGTTCTCCAGGGCATGTTATTATTAAAATGTAAGTTTTAAAAATAAAATATATTACATTTGTTTAGCAAATCAAATATATTTTTTAATGTACTGGCAGTGTCTTAAAAGGAGTTTTGTCTCCGTTCTTGATAATGATGAACTTTCCGTGAGAACAGTAACGTTTCGTTTGCTGTAAAACCAGACAGTGATGCAATAGTGTATAACAACTTATATAATGGCTTTAATAAAGTAGAACACTGTATTTCACACAGTAAAACAAGGGAAACCAAATAAAGAATCAGGGATACACTATATTAATACGTTTTAATAATTTTCAAAATTAAATCTGATTGTATATGGGAACGTCACGAAAAGAGTAGAGCCGTAATTGGGGATGTAGGGGGAGTGGGAGATCACCGAGAAAACCCACCGACAAAGGCATCATACGGCATGATTCCCACCTGCGAAAATCCGGGTTGATCTCGGCGGGAATGGATCCTAGACCACATTTATAGGAGACAAGTACTCTATCCACTGTGCCAACCGAGGGTCCGGAATGAGTTTTAAGTATAGCTTAATGCTGTTCGTGCTCTCGCAGTGGTTGTACTAAACTTTTATGAACATATAGTGGACCAGCTTTAAAATACCGCGATTAATTTGATTGTTCAGTCAAGGAACATTGGTTCTGATAATACAATATACATGGTGTCCAGAAACAACATAATTCGCACACCACGCGTATCATGCCCTAAGTTGGAGACGAAATTGTAAGTGGCAAAATGTTGTACGATGACGTTTTACGAGCATAATGTGGCAACATAGCACAGTAGTTAGATACTGCTGTTCTGATCTGCGTTTTGTACGTAGGTGGAGGTTAAAACCCTGAGAAGTCCAAACATAATTCTACGTTAGACACGTAGCCTAAAATAACACGTGGACGTGGAGCGCAAGATGAGATTGTCTCCGTGCAGTGTTGCCACATTGTGAACGTAAAATATCGTCTTAAAACATTTTGCCACTTACTTTTTCGTCTCTAATTTAGCCCAGGATTGGCGTGCCGTAGTGTTTCTGTACATACTGTATACTTTCAAAGCTTGTATATTATTTTATACGCAGCTTGTATTTAGAAAAAAATGTTTTAGTTCGCGGCATTAGTAAACACATTCATTTTAAGTTTACGACAACATTATAAAGTTTTTATTTTCTAAATTAAAAAGGAACGCTGTATTCAATACACTAAGAACCTTATAATGTGGCATTTATACAGATTGACTTAGTTATTAATTCCTCAATAGAGTATAGATTTTCCAATTCTATGATTTAGAAGTTATTCAAGTAATTTTCGTGCAGCCAGTTTACTGTAAGATAACTTGGCACAAAACAGAAGCCGCGCAGTGTTTATTTACGTAATTTAAAACCGCTTCGTCCACGTAAGAGTAAATATTTGGCCCAGTCCCAACGTTTTCTACGTTGTTGGTTTAAAATTACCAAACGTGTTTTGAAGGGAAATGGTTTGGCTTCATCAGAAAAGCACAAACACTAATCCCACCACCCCAACCCTTTCCTTCACCATTCCATTCGCAGATGTTTTGTATGCGGCTTGTGCAATCAGTGGGACCGGTTTACAATTAGCACGTTTTGTTTACAAGATGGCCACGTGGCCTGGCTTGTGAAATTTTTGTTGTGTTTCGTCAACTTCAAAGTGTAGAGTTACCAAACATGGAGAACCTAATCCCCGCCATGCTGGATGTATCCTATGTCCACACAAACACGTACAGGAACTCAGTTTGACGCAATAAACAAATGTAATATTTAGAGGTACGTTGATTTCGCAAATACATTCCAGGTCAGGTTGAACGGCAAAAATATGTTCTTCATAGAGGCACGAGTATTTCGCGTATTGATTGTAAGTCAGGTTGAATGCCAATAACATATATATCACTGTAACTTCCCGTGATTAGACTTCAGCAGTTTTGACACACCTTTGGAGGTTGCAAGCCAGTAGTAAATAATAAAATAATTCGTGGGGCTATCAACTAGTACGGTCAGGAGCGAATGGATACTCGACTTCAGCCAGTGTGTGTATAGGACTGAGAAGTCTAGACTGCTACCAGGTTAATACGCGAATTACTCGTGCCTCTAGTTCTTCATAATCACGTGTGTGAATAGCTGGCGGCTGTCACGAAACGCATTTGACTACTGCAAGCCAGTAGTAAGTAAGGAAATGATTCATAGAGCTATCGCTTGTAATGTTGTAAGCCAATGAATAATCTACTGTATCCAGATCGTGTACAGGACTGAGCAATCTAGGCTAATGCCAGATGAATCCGCGAAATTGACGTACCTCTAGTAATATTACATCGTAACAAATATCCAATTTACACATAAATATCATAACATATACCAATAACCTTTCTCTTACTTCAAACTCCACATCGCAACTGAACTTGTCACTCAAAGAAAGGCCCAAGTAGATTTTAAGAACGTCCTAAGTTGCATTAATATGGCCCTTCTTCTAGCAACCAAGTCCTTAGATATATAGTTTCTCTGTTAAGTTAACATATCTGGACCCTTGGTCTACACATCAGATGCGCCTCTAGCAAACTGAACAAAAAGAAAAAAAAAGTGAATTCAGAACAAAATTGCTAGTTCGGTCCTTCGAGTAACCGCTTCATAGGTGCAGTTTTGCGCACTGGAGGATAACAAGAAGAGAAGCTACAAGGACGACCATGACGCACGTGTCAAATGCTGCATGGCTACTACTACGTGCCAAACACTGAACTATCACTGTAAAAAAAACTTCCTTGAATGTTTAGGAAGTTATTATCCCAGACGCAGTATGGTACAGTTACCATACTTCGTCTTGTAAATATGCAAACTTTTACAGTTGTTACAATACAAGTCTGATAGCTTCAGTAAACATTTGACTGTTTTATAATTAGGTTTAGTAGTGCTATCATGGATGTCTGGGAAACTGTTCTACGATACCTACTTTCTTAGCGCTCCTATACGTACGTCTGGTAAATTTACAAACTATTTTTTAGAGTGCGCGCCCGCAAGTTTACTACAAAACCCTTTTTACCAGTGGACTTAAAAGTAGTGACCATAATATTACAGGTGGTGTGAAATCGTAAGAATCTCTTCTGTATCACAGTATTCTTCAAATCTGTTTTAGAGCCCTGCGTCTTGTATGATTGTTAGAGATGACGGTATATCGCGAAAATTTTTTTGTGCCAACATATCCTTGAAAACACTCTATTTTCTTGTGACATGTATGATTGGGTGATATATGTCTGACACAACGCAACTATCTGCAGACCAATAATATGCATGAAACGTTACAATAGCGGTATTCTTATTGGCTCAGTCAAATAGGGTAACAGCTCCGCATACAACGAAAGCCAGTAATCTTCTGGTAAGCTGGACGTGTGTTGAAACCCAGCAAACAGCCAAGTTTTCCCGCAATAAACCTTCATCTCTAATGATTGAACAATGGTTGTGTGGTACAACGTAGCAGTTTACAGACAAATCACAGACGTTCATTTGTAACTCACAAGAATGGGCATGGATTCAGTCAAATACGGACCCACCAGTAACGTCAGAAAAGCGACGAAATTAATGCCCCCCCCCTACTCTCCCCGATAATTCACCACCATTCATATAATCTTATTAGTGGAAAGTATATAACAAAGTTCTATACCTCAGTTTCATATAAATTTTGTTCGTACATTTTGAGGCACGGAAGTCTGAAAAGGCCGTTTTGAAGTATGTTCAATGACAGAAAAAGTGTTTCTATTGAGAGTTATGTCTTGACAGTACCACTCTCGTTTGAAGCCTGTGTATTCTTGTATGTTAGTATAGTGGGTGCATATGGAATATTTTAATAAAGAACGTACACATTAGTCAACACACTAAACATATTTGAAGTGCATGGAAGGCTGCGCCTGTGTGAAGAGTCTCATTAGAGCTACAAATATTTTAGTCAACAACCCAGGAAGACATTAGCAGAGGCGTAAGTACGTAATGAATGATGGGTAATATGTATGTATTTGTTTGAGAAATTGATTTTATCATAAATGTAAAATGTAAAATTACCGTAATATAGGCATCTAGTAAATTTCGGGTGCACGACAAGTGAAGTTTCACAGTAAAATAAAGTGAAAATAACCAAACGAAATGTACCTACATAGAAAACAGAATTTCCTTGGGAAGTTTGACACAAAACGGAATGCCACGACAAGAACGCCCAGAGAGTAACAATGCCAGAGACGCAAAATGTATCAAATGCCCTCAGTGATGTAGTGGTTAGCATGCCGAGCCCCTAGACTTAAGGTATAGTTGTTCGATTCCAACTCGCACTGTAATTTCTCACGACATGAATTATGTTACGTGTGATATGCAAGATACCGATAAATGATCATCGCATACTTGTCAGCATTGGAAATCTTCCCAAGGAATGCAATGTGTTCACATCAGTGGCGAAAAGAGTCCCCGTTGCGATGGAAGTTATAATTTATTTATTTAGCGTATGACAATAAAACATACAAGGTATAAGGTTACCTACACTATGTACTTAACAAATTTACATTAATATTGTCAATATAAACAGTGCAAGAAGGAATAGCATCCTGAATGTGTGTCACAATTCCCTACACTGTAAAAAAATTTCCTAAACAGTAATAAAGTTATTAGCCCATACATATATGGAACACTTACTAAAATTCAACTTGTAAAGAGAGAAAAAGTAGTTCATTGATACAATACTTGTCTATAGAATGTTCAGGATAAAGTGAGCATTGTTTAAATTTTTATTTCTGCTATTTTGCATTCGTCTTCAATGTTTTCAATACGGAAATTATCAAAAAAACTAAAAACCAGTGTAAACGTTTCACCACACTGAAAACGTATAATTTTTGGCTCCTATGAAATAGTTTTGTGGTTAATTTTAATGTTGGGGAGTACTCAGTTTAAAGTGAACAGCCTATAGTAACGTCATACGAACGATACCACTGATGCACGGGAAATTATTTTACCATATATACTTTCCCAACACTCCTATAAATCGGTGTGTTAAGTTTTCACAACACTCCTATAAATCGGTGTGTTAAGTTTACAAATAATATTTTTACAGTGTAGCAGGCATTCAAATGACACTTTACCACTACATGTTGAACTGTCTGTATCGTAGCGCCATACCTATAATGAGATTTTTAAATGTTTGTAGCAATGGGAGTTCACAATTAGAATGTATTGGTTTGTGGACATACGCCATTGATCAGCAAAACATGATCAATGACGTATGTCCACAAACCAATAAATTCTAATTGTGAACTCCCACTGCAACAAACATTTAAAAATCTCATCAATGCCCGGTATGGACCCGGTATGCATTTATCAGTAAGAATCAGCAAAACATGAGCAATGGCGTATGTCCACAAACCAATAAATTCTAATTGTGAACTCCCATTGCAGCAAACATTTAAAAATCTCATCAATGCCCGGTATGGACCCGGTATGCATTTATCAGTAAGAATCAGCAAAACATGATCAATGACGTATGTCCACAAACCAATAAATTCTAATTGTGAACTCCCATTGCAGCAAACATTTAAAAATCTCATCAATGCCCGGTATGGACCCGGTATGCATTTATCAGTAAGAATCAGCAAAACATGAGCAATGGCGTATGTCCACAAACCAATAAATTCTAATTGTGAACTCCCACTGCAACAAACATTTAAAAATTTCATCAATGCCCGGTATGGACCCGGTATGCATTTATCAGTAAGAATCAGCAAAACATGATCAATGACGTATGTCCACAAACCAATAAATTCTAATTGTGAACTCCCACTGCAACAAACATTTAAAAATCTCATCAATGCCCGGTATGGACCCGGTATGCATTTATCAGTAAGAATCAGCAAAACATGAGCAATGGCGTATGTCCACAAACCAATAAATTCTTATCGTACCTATAATCCCGGGAGAAAATCACACCACAATTATAGAGGACGTCCGGGATCTTGCCGTGGTGTGTCCTGATCCAGTTGAGGGTTGACCAAATCTTGCAGTGTAGATCTAATCATTGTGATTGATTTTGAATACAGGAATCAGATCTGTATTTTCCTATTAACGAGCTCTTGCAACTGGATAATTTGTTCCTAGTTTCTTGCACGCTACTGACAGCAGATGGTGCATGCATCTACCATTATAATGGTCCCACAGACAATTCAGCGTTGAATATAGTTACTGCTTAGCTCTGATTCACTTAGATCACATTCACGCTTCACCACTAATTGATATATGTATAAGACTCAGGATAAGGTTTAATTCTATTGCAGGTTAGAAAGATAAATGTTAAAAAAGATTTTCACAGGGGAAATTTCTGATTTCTGCCGTTTGAGGGCTGGTATCAGTAAAGGGTGTAAAATCACCAATCATGGAGTTATTCTTAATTAAATTTACATTAAGTTGATAATTTAAAACGTGAAATTTGTTTCCCTTTACTTTAAAATTAAGTTAAATGCCTGCTGTCATTTACAAGCCTATTTAAATTAAATTTTACTTCGGTTTCGTATTTTTTTGGTCCCTAAACGATAGCAGCGAAACTAGCGGCAGAAATTTTCCCTGTGCTGAACTCTCCCATAAGAAAACACATTTTCTTTCTAGCCTGCAGTAGAATTAACCTGACTCCGGGTGAAAAGTGTGACCTGGTCGGATATACGTCGTTAGTGGACATTTCGCGTCAACAAAAGGAATATTTTCTCTTTGCCAGCTAGCGTTAAGGCCATGCTATTTAGTGTCAACTGTTTTTGCGATAGCAATTTTTTTTTTTTAATTTGAACGAGACCAGATATAAAAAAAAATATGTCAGACAGTTTTGTTTAAAATTATATTTGCCGTGTTAGCTAATTTTTTCAAAACAATTAATTCTACGGTTTCGGATAAATAGTCAATTAACAAGATTTTAATTAGTTATATAACTAGCTAAAACTTAGGTATTTACTCCCTTGAAAATAATCAACAAACATAGAGAAGACGAATTTAAACAAAACTGCCAGCCAGAATTTTGATATCTGCTCTCATTTAGGGGTAGCTAAAACAGTGTAAACTAAAGAGCATGTCCTTAATTAATGCAACAGAGCAGTCGCATCTTGCATGACATGCAAATTTCGCGTTATTATTTCGCGACAGACTGGAACCCACTGGCTTATTCTCGTCAGAAAACACTCCATAACGTTCCGGGTTCCTAGCATTCGTATATTTGCGTGCCCGCATTACACTATAGTGGGCCTTTTACAGTCGACAGTACATCGTTTGTTAACAACGGATGTCAGATGAGTTCATAGCAACTCGGAGTCCAGTTTCCTCTCAGATAATACCCCGAAACTCGCAGGTCTCTAGCTATGTTTACGAGACTTGGTCGTACACACGACACTCGTGTCTATAGTGGCTTCTGTATATTCCTTCTTATGTGCAGGTAGTCAATATGATTGGAATGGTATCGACAAGTTATTGCTAGGGCCCGGTAGTCTTCGCGAAAATATTTTTGCCCCACTTTGTTTCAGTGTCTTACGTGCACGCCTGCAGCTCAACTTCATGATTATTGGCAGACTGTTTTTGTGCAGAGTTATTATTCACTTGACTGTGACAATCGGTACATGGATAACTGTGACACAACACGTCTGTGATTTGTGGATTTAACTTCCAGACGTTGTATGTTGAGGCATCCAATCACTGACCACAAAGCAGAGATGCAGGTGCGCACGTAAGGCACTGAAACAAAGTGCTGCAAGAATCTTTTCGCGAAAACTACCCGACCCTAAATATTGCATTAACAAAGCCCACTCACTGTTACCATTATTTAATACGTGTTAGCTCATTGCTGTCTCTAGCAAAAGACCGCAATTTTCGACATGGCAACCTTGCTAAGAAAAGGCATTTTAATGGTACTTTGAGCTCTCCAGTGGCAACGGTTATCCCTGAATCGCCGGTATGTAGGACAATCTAGAGACATGCAAAATTCGCATTAATTTTTGACAGCTGACTAGACTCCAAATGACTATAGACTCGTTCGACGTCTCCGCTGGCCGATGTTGTAGTGACTAGCCGCGGAGAATGCTTACACGGTAGAGAGGCCTATCTCTGCAAAGACGTAACACACGTAAATGACAACACATAAAAGTTCGTGGCCAATTGAATCGCAGATTGTGCTCTGTTATGTATAGAAAAGTGAAGTTTATTCTGCTACCAAATGATAACGAGAATTTTGCATGTCTCTAGACATTGCGCTATTATTTTCTGACATACTAGACTACACTGCCCTGTACACACCAGGGCATAATTTGTCATTCCATTGGTCAAAAACCTCTGTGAGCTTCTATGTGATGCGAAGCTACGCGGTCACATTACAGGAGGTTTGTCAGTCTATACTGGAAATTACTAGACAGAAACATTCTTCGAGGCAGGGCATGGTAACATAGGCCAACGGGAGAAGTCGGACGAACCTACAACCATTTGGAGTCAGTATGCTGGTATTAAGGCCATGAACTTTCATTTATTTTAAACAATCGCAAATAACTCGAATATTTTTTAATTAAATGCTTTAAAAAAATTTGAGACTTTGTACAGTCTTACAATACACAGTTTTGCCAGAGTGTTTTTTAAAATAATGTACCGTTTGCTAGCAAAAAAATATTTTGCTTCATTTTGGCGTATTTTGACAACCACATACGTGATATTTCAATAGCAAAGTTCTAAAAATCCGTTTGGTTAATTGCAACAGAAAAATTTATATACACACGATGATATATAAGTGTTAAAACAGCCAGAATGAATTTTTGATATATGTATTAGTTTGTGTTAAAAAATTTATTTTCGAAATCACTGCAAAACTAAAGAGAGAGGCCTTAAGGTAAAGTATAAGTTAAGTGGGCTTTACATCTCGTCGACAGCGAGGTCATTATAGGCGGTGACATACAACTTAGTACAATGACAGGAGCTGGATGAGGAGTCAGCCATGGCCTTTGTTAAGAAACAATCCCAGCATTCGGCTGGAGCGATTTCGGGAGACCATGAAGAACGTAAACCAGGAATTTCGGCGCCGGGGATCGAACCTGGATCCTGTCGAATGCGATTCCGTCGCATTAGCGTTGCACCACTTAGTTCAGCATGTTGGTAGTAAATAACGCGCGTGTGTGTATGCACAGACACACACGTAGGTTTTTTCCACCTAACTAGTCGTTTGTTGTCAGAATTTTCATACGATTATTACTAATAAATTACCTCCCAAATATTGTACCAACATAAGCTGAATAACAACCTGTGTGTGTATGGGTATATATATATATATATATATATATATATATATATATATATATAGTGTTTGCTTTTTATTTTAGTATGTTTGATGTTACTTACGCGCAAGCACGTGTTTAACGTAGTCTAATGAGCCTTAAATACTGATTTACTATTGTTATTATCGTGTCTCCAGACCACAAGTTAACTATTTTTTCTGCGCACTTTAAAATAATAATACTGTGTAGAGATGATAGTATACCGTGAAAATATTTTGTGCCAACATCAAATATTACAATAGCGGGATTCTTATTGTCTCAGTCAAATAGGGCAACAGCTTCACGTACAAGAGAAAGCCAGTAATCGTCTGATAAGCTGAACGTGCGTTGAAACCCAGCAAACAGTCAAGTTTTCCCGCGATAAAGTATAATATCTAATAATATGAAATGTAAACAAAACGATACGCAAAACAGTCACTTTTGCTTGTGCAACAAGTCTGTTGACTTTGCTGGCTACTTTCCAACACGATCGACAATACCTACAAAATTTTTCATAATGTCAGCAACTTTACTCCGATATATTTACAGTACTGCTCTTGCTACATCCATACAAAACATCTTAATACAAGTTTAACAAAAATTAAATGCACTCCATAATCTGTTTATGAATCTGTGTTTAAGGCCATGCGCCCATGTTTCTACTATTATCACGATAATTATTTTTAATCGTAAACGAGAGTGGTACATATGAAAAATTTTGTTTGGCAATTATTTTTAAAGGTTTGCAACACGATGGTGATTTTTTTTTTCAAGACAGTAAATCCTATGGTTTTAGCCAAGAATGTAATGAACCTAATGTCCCTAAAAATGTGGCAACACTGTGTCAGCGAGCAGCCAATGACCAGATTATGTCTGCCAATGTACCAAATATTCTTGGAGACTAGCCTACAGGTCAGTGAACCAGCGAATTATCCCTGTCTCTACATCACAGTGACGATGATCAATTGGGCTGCATTCAAAGGTCTCAGACTTATGTACCCATCATGAAGCGCTTAGCCCAAGGTCGTTTAACTGTGCCTATTGACGCAGACTCTGTGGACATCCTCCTGGAAAGCTGACGTCACAGACGAGCGATAAGGTGGCCTGCTGGGTGGACATGTTTTGCGAGTTCAAGGCCTAGAAGTGCGGCAGCGGTAAGGAAGACATGTCAAAAGGATCACGCCTCCCCAACGAGCTATATAGTAAACATAGAGGGGCGGAAACAGCAATCTCCAAGTCTCTGAGGTGAAGCCCAATTGAACGTGGTATTTTGACTCTAGATAAAATGAGGGACACTTATTTCCGGTTGAGAGACGAGAGCGATTATGCTAATTTAAACTTTATTACAGTATAATATATTACAATAATTATTGACATTTTTTCCTGTGTTTAGCGGGAATATAGTGGAGCTATAAAGTAACGGATTTTATGCGAACACAATGACGGTTTTTTAACATAATGTTGGCCACACTGCTGTTCGCCATGTTTTCTTGGGTCAAAACAGCCGTTCAATTGGGCTTCACTTTGGAAGCGTTTCCGCCCCTCTATGTTAACTATATAGCTCGTTGCGCCTCCCCATAGCCTTTAGACGCAAGTCACAGAACTGGCGTGCAGTCTCTCGACTTAGATTATTGTTTATGGGCTTGGGTGAAGGGTGAAGTCTACAGAAGTTAACAAACGAGACGAACTGCTCGCTCGCATAATGGATGCTTTTACTGTAATACGGGAACGTCACGATGATCGACGCGTAACGTGTCATCTTCTTCAGGGAGTTGACAAATGCACTGAGGTCGATGGTGGGATCTTCGAGGCGTTATTGTGAAAGCATTGGCACTGGGCCAAAGTAAACATGATTTTGAATTGTAATCGTTTAATTTAAGCGATGGAAAAATAAGATTAGTGTGTTATTCAATATGTATTATAATTTCCTTATAACTGAAACGAGGAACATAACTGCGCATAAAATAATGTCAGTAGTTTTAGAGTTTACTAATGTTTACATTAAAATTGGACTATCTCGACAACCGCCCCATATTAAACCCATGTTCATATGAACTATTTTTGTATGTAGGCATGAGATAAGGCCCTACAATGAGGATACGCTGGGATGAGAGGGGCGAAGAAACAGAAGATTCCCGATAAAATCCGTCGACAAGCAGCATCGTCTCATGGATGCAGTTTACACCAGTTTAGTGTAACCCTTAAATGTTCCCCCTCCCAAATACCATAAATTCTGATTCGGGCGATTTCAGAAAGCACCCTAACGCTAATAGTCAACAACAAAAATTTTAGTAGAGAACATTGTAATTTCCTATACGTAACAGAATCAAAATTTATTTTGAGAGGTCTTTGACTAAAACAGAGCTATTTCATTTCTAATACCTTTCAAAGTAACACAACCTATTAGTCAGAACGTAAAAATAATTGCAGGAAGAGGAATGCCAAACGATTTTCAATAAAAACCAGTAATTATTTGAATAAACAAGGAAATAAAATGCACGCTCCATCGAACACGACATAATTCACGGATCAGCAAGTCGATACGAGCGTGTTCTAAACACTCGGGCTGACACACTCATAAGCTCTGCAGTGGCCCGCGGAATAAAAATTCAAACTATTTGACGGCGAGGAATCCATTTCCGGATGTCGGATCGTCAGCTTCTGAATGCTTGCTCCGATCAGTGATCAAGGTGAGCGTAATTTGCGCGCTTGAGATCTAGCAGTGCTGAGGGTTAATTTTTTTGGCCGTAAGTTTTTTTTTTGAGCCTCGGAAACGGGGAAGGCTATAAGTCGGCTCCAATAGGCGTGTTCAACACTGTTTCGACTCTAGGCGCAGAGTTCTAAACTAGCGGCAGTTTTTTTTCGTAGAAATTGTTATCCATGGGACGTTAATCGGTGACCCTGTTATTATATTTGTCAAAGAATAGTGTGTGTTAAAGTCCAACGCAGGTCTCTCATTTTGTTTTACGATTACTGCTGGTATTTTAACATCAATGGCAATGTTGAAAAACCATTTTTGCCAATTTTGAAGAGTTGGTAATTATGTACTTAATAAGCGGGCGGTGTTTTTTAAAAGGATAGAAATATAGTCCGAAGTATGTCTTATTTTCGTAGATAAACGCATTGGAAACACAATAGTTATATACGAAAGAATATTTTCCATACCACGCTATACCACGGCTCACACGCCAGGTCGACTAACTCTTAAGAGAAATAGATAGTCACCATCTTGAATCCTTGTATTTTATTTCATAACTTTTGTTCTGGGAATATATATATATATATTTAATTTTAACCTAACTACAGAATATAATACACATCGATAGCATTTTAGACACCATAAATCTTTATTTTCCGTTACTGTTTATACAGACCGAACTGCAGTTAAGAAAGTAATAAGAATTTCCTAACTGCAATTCAATATGTAACAACAGTAACGGAAAATAAAGATTTATGTTGTCTAAAATTCTATCAATACGTGTTCTATTCCGTAGTTGGGTTAAAGTTCCAAATATTTACCCAGAAGTAAAGTTATCACACAAAATACAAACAATTCAAGATGGTGACTCCCTCACACTTAAGGGCGACTCAGTACGTGCTTCACACCTCGCCCTGGCCTATATGTGTAAGTTAATTACTGGTGTGTAGTCTATAAACTGATATTTCACCTCTATGAGACGTTCAGTGGTGTTCCTATTGTTTACAACGTAACAGTAAAAATAAATGTGCACTGTAAACGTCTATCCCATCAAAAAAGTTCTACGCCAAGATATTCATACATAAAACTATTTTCGCCATTTTTCACCACGATATAAATAAGATTAAAATGTTACCGAAGGACTTTAAAAGGGCATACACGCATGTAAAATCCGTTTTAATTCAATTCCTAAGCAGACATCACTCACACATATTGAGTGGTTTTCGGCCGAAGCTCTGCAAACCAATCGGTGGCCTAGGCAGGCGGCCACCCTTAGCAAGTTAAAGTGTGAAACATTCATAATTGTATATATTGTTAAACTTGTAGACGTTAAATGTGACTATGTTTTCCACATGTGGAAAATTTTCATATTTTCCCCATAGCTGCGTGTCAAATCAGAAGTTGCATGTTATTGCTGCGTACGACGAAAACTTACATACTTAATGAAAGGAAATAATTTTCACTGAAAAGTAATACAAAAAATGTTTTGATGTATTGTAAGTTTTGTAAAAGTACAAAACGTTTTTTTTTTTTTTGTAATGTGACATGCCTATGAAGGTTATTTTGTTTCACATCGAACAATCTGCTGATAAAAATGAATCTGTTTAGTGCTTTCCAAAGTACTTGGAAAATTTAGACTACTCGAATTACCTGTGACATTCTTGTTGTGGTGCCTATAGACTGATACATTTTTGATGGCTATAAGAAGGTCATAAAATATTTACAGCTATGATGAGACGTGCGATTTTCTTAATGCTTACTAGAGATGGTAAAATGGGTGAAGCTACATGTTAATGTAATGAGTCTTGTGACTTATTAAACGCCTACTAAAAACTGCAAGAAAACCATCTGTCTAAACTGGTGATAATTTGACTTATAACCTTATCGCAAAGAAAATTAATGTTTTTACACTAATTTAGAAGATTTTCCTTGTGAAAGTGCGTTTTTTTATACTGTGCGCTCAGGCTGCCGAGCGGCGCGCAGAGCTTAGGCTGTTAGAAGATTGTTCGGAAACTGCTAATCACAGATTAGTGTTGTCTGCCTAGGAATATCATTCAAAGAACATTACATGTGTGTATGCCCATTTCAAGTCAATCACTACTCATAAAAGCATATTTTCTAGCGGGTGAAAATGGGAGTCTTTACGGATTTTTTTTAGGAATGGAAATCCTGCCGCAAATGTTAAAATATAGGCATGTAGAATACACATTCATCTTTAACAATATGTCATAAAATTACATAGTTTCAAACTGGTGCGTCGTCGGGGAGAAGACTGCATGCCAGTTCAGGGACTCGCACCTAGAGGCTAGATAGAGTATGCAGCGATGCGCGTTCTACCGAGTCCGTATCACTTCTGCGCTTCTAGGCCTCGAACGCGCAAAATACACTCACCCAGGTAGCCACCTTAAGGGGGAGTGTTAGACAATTTTATTGTATTTCAGTTTCTGAACCATAAAATTTATTCTAATATTATTATCAAAACTTTCTCTTCAACAAAGCATGGGCTATATTATTGGTAAACTGCTTGTCGTAAATAATAATGAAATCTTTAATTAATTTATCATGCAGAATCATTGCAAAATAATTTTTGAAAGTTAGCCTATAATTTTCTTGCAATGATTCCGCATGAAAAATTAATGAAAGATTCCATTATTATTTATGTCAAGAGAGCTGACCAACACTATATTGTTGCATGCTGTGCTTCTGAGGGCCTGGTGTTTGAAAGCATTGTCGAAACACCTTATGGACTAGCCTAGCCCACGATTCACAAGCCGGACGGCTACGAGGTGGGAATCCCGCCGAAACTACGTCACAGAGACCTGTTTTAACTGCGCCTTAACTCTACGAGACCGGCCTACGAGGCTCAAGTCACGTCCCCAGCATGATGTAATTTCTATTGTTATACCCCTGTGTCAGCCTCGACACTGACCACCCACGGCTGTATTGCCATCCCCAAGACGCCACGCCTTGTCAGCTCCGCCGCGCCGACACAACACCTCAAGTGCTGTCTGTCCCTTATGCACGCCGCTGATGTTACTCAGCCTCGACACCGAACACCGCCACCGTGTTGCCATCCCCGAGACGCCACACCTTGTCAGCTCTGCCATGCCGACACAACCCCTCAAGTGCTGTCTGTCCCTTATGCACGCCGCTGATGTGACTCAGCCTCGACACCGACCACCGCCGCCATGTTGCCATCCTCGAGACACCGAACCTCGTCAGCTCGACCGCGCTGACACAACACTCCAAGTGTTGTCTGCTCCTCTTGCATCATTATGGTGTTACCCAGCCTCGGCGTCGATCACTGCTGCGGTGTTGCCGTCCCCGAGGTCTCCTGGTCAGCTCTGCCGTGCCGACACAACACCCCCCACATCACATTTGGTTCTCACTCTCACTCCCCAGCATGATGTAATTTCTATTGTTATACCCCTGTGTTGCCGTTAATCCCCGGAGTTTGGCTAGAGTATATAAGCTCCGAATCAACAGATTTGGGGGAGTTCACTGTTGGTCGTGCTAGAGGAAGACGCTATGCTTGTGGAGAGAGACTGGTGAAGACATCTTGGTGACATCAGAGTCTACTGTGAGGCTGCAGGATCACACCTTCGAAGCATTATTGGGCGGAACAAGACGACTGCTGTCACTATTTGAGATATTGTTGATTTGATGTATGACTCAACTTTTATTGTGATTTGTAGTCTTTATTTAATTAATTGTATACATTGTTGTTATTAATTGTCAAATGTAATCAATGTTTCTGTGGCGCAGTAGTAATTGTGTGCATAATAAGGGTGACGTGAAGTTATAGTTGATTGCTGTTTTGTGTATTTTTGTAAGCTTTGTGAGCCAGTAAATCAATAACTTAATTCAACTCTTTCATTTCTAATTATAAGACCTCTATCCCAAATAGCTCAGAGACTTGCTCACATGTAAAATTTTTTGCTTAACTTGTAACAATATCCTATGCTTTGTCGAAGAGAAAATTTTTATAATGCAATTTTAATATGAGTTTGGGCTTAAAAACTGAAAACACAATAAAATTGTCTAACTCTCCCTCTTAATGAAGCGGAGGAGATGAAGGAACGAGATGACGGAAGGATGGCTAACGACGCCTGCGAAAGTGTGGTCGTTGTAGCGTAGGCCGCAGGGGCCGCAGACCGCACCTCGACGAGCTGCCCTAACAGAGCCGAGGTACCAGGGGAGAGAGAGGGTGGATGGACCTGCAGGGGTCCGGCCAAAGTTTTAATGAACTGCATGATGTATGTGGGCAGGCAGGCAGGCACGCTGCGAGATGGCTTGCGCCCCTGCACGACGAGCTACTGGCAAGTTTGCGGTCGACGGTGTTGTGGCGTACATCGCCCCTGAGCCGTGCGGGGAGATACAACTCCTCCTTCGTTCGCCGTCTGAACTCACGTACACGTAAATAACATCAGCGACCTTTAACGTGCAGGGTTTAAATTAACTACGAACATTTCAAACTGAGCTACGTAGAGTGTGAGAGGTAGTTTGGTGATCGCTTAAAATGTGCCGCCTGGTATCGAGAGTTAGTGGATGCTAGTTTAAGTTTTTTTACGTCTGGGGCACGGAAACCGGACAGGCGATAAACCCAATTTAACACGTCCGCCAAACACCTCATCGCCTCTATGCGCGAAGTGCTAAGCGACGACCCTGTTAATTAATTTGTGGAATGTATGTGGTAAAGTTTAATGCCGGTTTCTATTATTTTGTTTTACGATTACCGTTGGTATTTCATCTGCTACAACAGCGTAAAAAATAATTTTTAGCACTTTTGAGGAGCTTGGTAATCGTGTTTTTAATCAGCGGACGGTATTTTTAAAACCATAGGAACATAGTTTGAAGTATGTTTTCTTTTCGTGCATAAACGCATTACAAACAATTCTGATAGTTATACAAGAAAATATACTTTTCCTACCCCGCTACACCACGGCTCGCGCGCCAGGTCTTAAGTCTTGAGTATGTTTTATATTTTGGTGTACAATACACGTTTGTTTATCTTTAATAATATGTCATAGAATGATAGGGTCTCCACTGAAAGTCTCATACAGGCTAGTTATCAGCGAGAAGACTGCATGCTAGTTCAGTGACGTGCGCATAGAGGCTAGGGTAAGACGTGATGTGCATGCTGTCTCGTCCCTGCCGTTTCCGCCCTCAGGGCCTCGAGCGCACATAATATTTTTAGCCAGACGGTCACCCCAACGCAGTTATTTAATCCCAGAGTCCATTTTCTGTTCCCATCTTCAATACCTTCGAAAAATCCGCAATAACAGAAAGCAAGCAATTTTTTTTCTCGGGTGCAGTGTCAAATCATACTGTACTATCCCTTGCTATCACTGCAGTGGACATAGAAAACCAGCACAGAAATACGTAGCTAAATAAGTAGCCTACTACTCCGATTACCGAATACCAATAGACAAACAAGCAGAACTACACGTAAGCAGCGATGTTAAGAGTGGACAAGACCGTCCAGAAACAAGAAAGCCCCTGGCGTGCGATAACTAGGACCCGGTAGTTTTCGCGAAAAGAATTTTGCTCCACTTCGTTCCAGTGTCTTACGTGCACACTTGCAGCTCAACTTCATGATTATGGCAGAGTGATTTTGTGCAGAGTCGTTATTCATTTGACTGTGCTTATCAGTACATGGATAACTGTGACACAACACGTCTGTGATTTGCAGGTTTAACCTCCAGGCGTTGAATGTTAAGACATCCAATCACTGACCACAAAGTAGAGATGCAGGTGCGCACGTAAGGCACTGAAACAATGTGCTGCAAAAATCTTTTCGCGAAAACAACCGGGCCCTAGCGATAACGTAAGGAAAATCGTTCCACGTGCATCGAGGCTTTACAGGATGCGTAGAAGCAATCGTGGGAAAAGTACTGAACCCACGAACATTTTCTTTCACAATGTAAATTGCAAAAAATCACTTGCGTTTGAATTCGTAACCGAATGTGTTTAAACAGCCCCACTGTGCTGGTGTGGCGCGGACGAGTTCTTTAAAATGAAATTCAGCCAATGAGATGCTGTTATATTCTATTCCTTCATTATTATATGACCGGTAATCACCTCACTTTTACAAAACAAGACTTGCAAGGTGGTGCAACCGTAACACGTTGGACTTGCATTCGGTAGGACCAGTGTTTGATTCCCAACTCAGGCCGTCCTAATTTCGGTTTTTCGTGGTTTCCTTAAAGCACTTTGGGCGAATTCCGGGTTGGTTCTTTAAGGGGGGAAGGGGGGCAGCGAGTGTTAGACAACCCATTATTATTCATGTAAAGCAGTTTACCAAGAATATGTTCTATGCTTTGCGAAAAGAAAATATGACAATACAATTTGAATAAATGTTATTGGTTTAAAAACTTAAAAAACAATAAAACTTTCTAACACTTCTCCTTAACAAAAGCCATGGCTGACTCCTCTCCCAGTTTCTGTTATTGTACCAAGTTGTGTCACCTACTGTAACGACCTCGCTGTCGACGAAACGTAAAGCCCACTTATAATGACTTTTTTGATAAAAGTTAACAAAAATGTTCAATTTTGTTAACTTTGATAAAAATAGACATAATTATAAGTTCCTAGTTCACGTCTTATACGTCTACTGAAATGTAAGATCAATATCTATGATTACATTGTGGTACTTTTAAAATTATCGATCGTGAAACAAAAATAGGCAAAGAAGACCAATAAATCATCACATATGAGAGAGATTGACTCTTAAGGCATGAAAATCTTGACGCAGAATCTTTGAAAAGGTGTAGTCTTGCACTATACACACTTATTTTTAATATTTCGTCATAAAATGATAGGATAACCACTAAATGTATCATTGAGACGAGATGTCGGCGATAAAACCGCTCGTCAGTTCTGTGACTTGCGCTTAGGGGCCTAGGGTACTTCTGGGTCTCAAATGGGCAAAATATTTTCACACACAGGCGGCTTAACTGTTGTTTTCTTTTGTCGTTGGACGTGTGACCTTTACATACGTGCGTGTTTAAATCTTCTGCAAGCAGTTAAGTCGTGTCGAAAACTGCGTCAAAACCTACCCGTGATTTGAAAAATGTGTTGGACCCAAAGTGATTGTGCATACAATGGTTCTATGAATTTGTATACGAGGATGAACGGTCGGCTGGTTCGTCAGAGGCCGCGGTGTCGACAGACGGCGTGTGGTGCAACAATGATGATGTCAGCTGTGAACGTTGGACCGGAGCGTACGTGCCTTCAACCGGACTTGAAGATCAAACCTTTGGACACGGGGTCACTTCCACGGCGCCACGGGCAGGAAGGAGAACGCACACAGCTGCGGAACCCCGCTGAGGAACCGTCCACGACCTACAAAACAAAAAGACCGGGATGTATGACTTATTTATAGTGCCCACCCCACCAGAGTCCCTGGAGGCGTTCCATAAACTCTAAATGTCAAAGTCATCCCGCGGTTTAAATGCTCACCACCAAGCTGCGGAAAATTAAATACAGAAATACGAGGCGACATCTATCACGATTCCTGCAATAAATTTTGATGAGTTTTTTTTTTTTTTTTTTCACTGAAAGAAATATTTTGTAGAAAATCTTCCCTACAAACTAATTTTGTAGTAACCATAAAATAATTTTGTGGTGACCACAATATTTTAATGGTGTCAACGAAATGTTTTATAGGGACCATAAAATAAGTTTAGCAGGGTGAATTCCCACAAAATATTTTGTAGCTGCCACAAAATATTTTTTTTTTGTGTGTGAGTTTAAGGAGAGGAGAAGTACTTACACACATATTCACACCTACAAATTAGCCAGTAGCGACGTGTTAGATAAAGGATGCGCAAGTAAAAGATCCGACCGTACACTGTGAGTACTTATGCACATGACGCATGGACGATGTTGTTGCCTTCCGCGCCTATTCTTTTCTACGCGCAACAATTTCACGTATTCGCAATATATTTATCTACGAAAAGAACACACAGTTAAGACATGACTCCTATCCTTTAAAAAAATGCAACTTGCTTATTAGAAATATGTTTTGGGGCCCCTCAAAATGGCTATACAAAGTACTTTTTTTAAAATACAGTTGTAACTGAAAAAATACCACCTGTATTCTTAAAACACAACGTTGAAATGTATACGTTGGACTTAACTACAAACTTTCCACAAATAAATTGTAGGGTCACCGCTTTAAGTCCCATAGCAATAAGATAAGTATTAAAACACAGCACGCCAGTTTGGCGCGCCGCTAATAGAAGCGATGTTGTTACCGTCTCGAGTGTAGAAAACTGAATCTTATCACTTCACTGTCTCCGCGCATCAAATGCGAAAAATTACATCCGGTGTATAGCCATCTTAACACGCCTGTCAAACAACCAATCAAATATATTTGCGGTGATCCACGTCGTGTTATTTAAAAGTGCGTTCCGTTCTTCTTATATGCTACTAGTAGATGTGTGTATTACGACGTTCCTCGTAAGTACCACACAGGTAACACGGGTTTTATCTATCTCGGCTATAAAAAAACTGAATGTTCGTTTCCTGGCTCAGTGAATCAATCGTGAACTGCTCTCGTAGGGCGTGCGATAAAATACTGATTTTTATTATTTCAAGAAAATGAACGTCACATACTCTGGGTGCCTACTGCCGCCTGTCTTTGTTTTCAGTTTCACTATCCTGCAATATTATTCACGACGAATGATATCACGGGGTGCCTACCGCCACCCCTGATATCCGAAACCAATAGCTGAAAATTGGAGACCTTCGTTGTCCCTCGACGTCCACGGCCAAATGCCTCGACCCACTTTCCCCGTCGCGGCTCTTCTCTGTCTTGGCGGCAAACCACCCTCCCAGTCCAGTGGTCACGAGGGGGTGCCTCCGGCCAATCAGTGTCGAGCATCCTACAAGATCCGCCCTCAGAGAACAGATTCCGTCTCAATTCACTTCGCCTTCTTTTATTTTCAAATTGCATTTTCAATCTACAATTACATATTTTATATAAACCCCTAAAAATGGCACGTTACAGTATCAATCTTCAAGAATTGTGTATAGTCATTGCTAAGTACAGCTTCCCTTAGAACACATCCGCGCTTTGCCCCTGATTCAAACTCACCATTATTTTCTGGCTGTAATTTTTAGACAGTATTAATTAAAAAGTCACACAAATTAAACAGAATTAGAGTGTCGTAAAGGCCACTCTTGTGCACTTTTAGTTTTAGATGCTTTAGACGTGTTGGGCGAGGGCGGGATTATCACCCCTTATCCTCCCTTCATCCTTTTAGAAACGTCTCTGTGTAACATCCCTTATCCTTTCTTCATCCTTTTAGAAACGTCTCTGTGTAACATATACTATGCACGTTTTACGTTGATTAGAGTCACCCGCATGGCAAGGGTGATTTAGGCTTACGCAACAAATAAACCATCGCCTGTGCGCGCAAAGCGTATAATCTTTACTGTCGATTCGTCTCTAAGAGACTTCCAACTGTTTTGAGGAGCGAAATGAAAAATCAACGAATGCTACGGGCCTTCTGGTTATTTAAATATTTTGCAGAGAAAATTTCTTTCTTGCGGGGTTTCTGTAGCTGTACTTGGAATGTGTTATACAGCGAGTTCCGATTATTCCCTCTATTCGACAGAACTATTTAGTGTGCATTGGATTTGCACTTTTACGAAAAGAACACGCTCCAAAGTAAGTCATCATTACTTACGAAAGTCAGCAATCTTATAAGAGAAATAATTTTCAAGTCTGTTAATGGTGCAAAAAAAAAATGCTTTTTAGACGTTTGCAGGGAAAACAACGACCGAATTCGAAAGACGCAAATACAGAAACACGCTTTAGAATTTTCTCCGTACTTCCCACGAATAAGATGATATGTTCATCGCTTAGGATTCCATAAAAAGAAAATAATAATAGCAAAGCTGAGTGAAAACGTGTACAGATGATGCTGCATTACATATGCCAGTCTGCGGCACCCTTGCCGCTCCATATATTTAGTGCTTCTCTTTCTTACATACTCACAAACGCAGATAGTCTAGAGAGCTACCTTGAAAGTGATAGTAAAAGTGCCAGTTTCGGCTGTTTTTCCCTTTAATAAAAGAACATCAAACAAACAGCGAGAAATCAGAAACAATCATTCGAATATGACAATATTTTTTTATAGACTTATTAGACTTTAGACTTTAGATCTCGCCGTAAGTTTGGCGACGGTTACTCACAACTTCGCACAACGATAGTCCTCCCGTATGCTAGTGCAGCGTGTTTTTCGTTGGTCTACGTCACCCGGTAAAATATTTTATAAGGTATTTATTGAAGATTAAATTTAAAAACATTGAATAACTGATCTACACTCTGTTCGCCGTTTGGCAGCTAAACCTACAAACCGAGCCTTTCTTAATTACACAGGCAGCTGCGTAAATTGAATTTCTTTGTATCAACAAGCACTGCTCGGAAACCGGCCAACAAAAATACCCGACTTCTGCAATTCAGTAGCGAAGACAATGAACAACGCCCAGTCGTTGCGCTTTACTTTGTCGGTACTTACATGAGATAAGACTCACGTGACTACACACACGAACTGAATAAACATAGTCATTGTCATGTCAAGACATTTTAGCGTGTGCTACAACTGCTAAAACCTTAGCTTTAACTGCATTCTAAATAGAAACTGTACATCCAAAATAGTGAAATAACGAAGAAGTCATGTTGGAATCACAATAGCGCGAAAGAAATTATGCGAAATGCGTGTTACGCATAAAACCAATTGTTAGCCAATCAGCGTCGAGACGGACGCCGCTGACGTCGTTGAAGCCCGCGGCGCTCATTGGCTAACATATTTTGTTTTTAGTGTCGCGGCATTCGCGTCTTGTTATGGTTACCAAGAGCCTCGCCTAGAGGACGGGCTAGCGACGACGGCAGTGCAATCAGGTCAGTGATTGCACAAGACAAGGACCTCAGCGATTCTCCCTACCTGCACTGAAGTGTGTCAATATAACGCCAAGTATCGGGGGAATCGGGGCCTGTCTCCTTCAAGCCTTCCAGCCGTCACCAGCTCGCCAGAATGGTCCTGGGACGAGACTCACGACGTCCGCCGTCCGTCGATAGCAGACACAATCATCATCAGCCTTCGGCATCATACTAACGGCGAGGTCTAAGGTGTCCAAAGGGTCACCCATCATAGAGTAGAACAACATAAATATTTAAACAGCCGCTCCCCTCCTACCTAAAGGATGTAGTACAACCGTGTAGTATTATGTAACTAACTTATGTAGAGTAAAGCCACCGCAATTATATTAACATTATTCAATACTCGTAACCCTTACCCTTAACTTAACCACATAACTAGTTTCAGTATAAAGTGCCCACCTCTGACTACAGCCACCCAACCACTATAAAATATGTAAAATCTAGTAAAATATATATTTTACAACAGTCTCGTCTGTCGCTCCATTTTGATTCCAGCATCACTATACAAACAATCATTCATTATATGTAACAGAATAATTACTTCTAGTTGGATATATGTATAAGAAAAAAGAACAACCGTAAATCAATTAATGAATCTGGATACATGGCTCAATAAGATAAAAAGTAACTTTTGTCGTATGCTTAATACTGCTACACAGAGGTTAGCAAACTGTCAGCAAAATTACGCAGCAAAACATGGACATTTGATTACTTTCATTTCTCCAACTGACGTGTGCATTAACATTAGTTATTTTTTGTAAAGGAATCACATCTTGTTCACATTCAAGCCTTGAGAGAAAATTCACTCAAATGTAAACGCAACTAATTCTGTCATCTCTAAGGTACATGTTCCCACCAAGGAGATTCAGGTTCGAATCCCGGCTACGTCGGTCCCCGGCATTTCGCCTGTGGGAATCGTGCCGGACGGTGCCGTTGGTCGGAGCGTTTTCTCGTGGATTTTCCGTTTTCCCTGCCCCTTCATTCCGGGACTGCTCCATACACACATCATGTCACCCCTCACCAGCGCTAAAGACCTCGATGTTAAGGCGGCCGCCTACCTCACCCTTAAAATTCGATGCAGTGTGTTCGTAAACAGGTTTTTACTACGAAACAATTCCACGAGAGCTCATTGTGCCACTGTTTCTAAGCCCTTCAACATAGCTAAAACGGCATTTTCAGACTGCGGTACTTCAAAATGTACTAATCGGATGTATGTGGAACTCTGATTGCGATGTGCACTGGACTTTGCTACAGACTTTTGACCATATAATTTTATGATCACCGCTTACTGTCCCATAGCAAACGCAGTTCGGCGGAAACCTTGCACGCTATTTTAGAGCTGGATTCGTTAAGGCGATGCAGCATTTGATGTGCATTTCAATGTCGCCCTTGTGTCTCCGACATTTCTGAGCCTGTAACACGCAGGAAGCGGCGCCCTTATGGGGCCTTCCTAGAGGTCGGCTGGGTGTGTGAGGCAGGAGCGGTAAGGTTGCTGTTGACCGACGTATGTAATACATTATCGCCTCTCCGTGCAAGCCGCTTAGATGGCGTGCAGTGCTGTACTATTACTCTTTTTTCTGTAACACTTTAAGCTGTAACCATATAATTTTATATGCGGCCACCACAGTTCAAAGTCTAACGTTTGTTTATATAGCTGTGTTTTTTTTTAATCCGGTTGTTATTTTTCCAGATACAACAATCGGGAAAGCCATTTTTGGCATATTCGAGAGGCCCAAAAATTATGTTTGTAATAAACGTTCCTAATTTTTTAAACTATAGCGACATAGTCTGAAGTGTGTGTTCTTTTCGTAGATATACACATATAATGCGCGTTAAATAGTTTCATCAAAATAAGAATAGTCGTAGTTCGCTACAACGCGTTTCAAGAGCAGGTAGGGAGGCTCCTTAAGTGCTGACCAAAATCTCTCACCTCTAAGGTACACGTGGTTCGATATAAAGAAGTACAATTTGAAATTATATATTTTCCCAGATATTTTAAAGTTTGCTGTCCTTTTTCAATATAAACCAAGCAACCTAATAAGCAATCAAAGTGTATAGATTGTATTTCAGCAAAAGTTAACATCTGAGGTCACTATAAATAATAACATTAAATTAATAATCTAGACGTGGTGGTATTCAAAAGTGTTCACTTTATCGTGATACACCTATAAACATTTGTTCAAGATAAGTAACAAAAATTATATTTTGGGAATGAACATCACCCCGGCTGCAAGCGCTGTCAAAGCTACATTACTTCTACGATTCCAACATAAACGTACATACAGGGACAGGAAAATGTTGCGAATTCAATGACCTGCATGTTAGAATCAACTATCCTACGCAAACTCAAGCCCCGACCATTTGTCAACTAGCTGCTACACAGTGGAACAGCAGACAATGAACTAATTGACAGGACTTGAGTATCCATGAGGAAATGGAGTCTAGCTTGAGGGTCATTGAATTCGCGAAATTTTTCTGTCCCTACGTATAGAACGGTGTCATTTGTGAAATATTGTCATAATTCTCAGATGTTAAATCAAAGAGAGGTACGTAAATTTCGCGGATTCATCTAGCCTAGATTGCTCAGTCCTGTACACGCTCTGGATACAATCGATTATTCATTGGTTTACAACATTACAAGCGATTAATCATTTCCTTATTTACTACTGTCTTGCAGTAGTCTAATGCGTTTCGTGACAGCCGCCAGCAAGTCACACACGAGTTTATGAAGTATATATTTTTGGCGTTCAACCTGACCTGGAACGTATTTGCGAAATTGACGTACCTCTAACCGTTATGCTTAGGGACCCGGAAATTTCGCGAATATATTTGAGAAGACGTTAGATTGCAAACTCCTGTTCACATTTATTACTTCGCGGTTGGGTCTTTGTAACTGAAACTCTTCCTTGAGGACTGTGGACCAATAATAGACCTGCATGAACACTGACTCCCGCGCTACCTTGTCACATACAACTGGCCACTCATTGGAGCAGCAATCAATGAACAAGTAGATGAATACAGAGTGCACACAGGACTGTGGAATCCTGACTGCTGGACGTTGAAGCCGCGACATATCCGAGTCTCTAATTATTAGAGACAGAAAATTTCCCGAAAAGATGTTTGCATCACTTTGTTTCTGTGCCTTATGTACGCACATGCATCTCTGCTATGTGGTCTGTGATTGGATGCCGTAACACCCAGCGTGTGGAGGTTAAACCCGCAAATCACAGAAGTGCTGTGTGGTAGTTATCCGTGTACTGATTGGCACAGTCAAATGAATAACGACTCTGCACAAAAACACTCTGTCAATAATCATGAAGTTTAGCTTCAGGTGTGCACGTAAGGCACTGAAATAAAGAGGGGCAAAAATCTTTTCACCGAAAATTCCCCTCCCTACTAATTATGATATCTGCATCTCCCCTCTCCTTACCCAGCACATACACAAATTACTACCTTTTCTTTGAGACCCGTCAGAATCACACTACTGCTAAATTGTAGTCTATCATTCGAACACTGTTCTAAAGCAGTTTCCTTTACAGGGGACAACAAGAACTTCCTCTTTCACTCAGTGAGTTCGTGAAGTAGTTTTCTAAATTGTAGCAAACTCACAAGAAACACACACACATGAAGTACTCTCGCAATGTGGCCTCTCGGGGTCTGTTCTCTTTCATCTGCCGAGAACTCTCGTCATAAGAAATAACCATCCCGTTGGAAAAATGCATAATTTATCTTACGGCTTTGAAATGTCGTGGCAGAATATAATTGTAATGTGAGATTCGTGGGCTGACTTCAATCGGATGTTCCAACTAGTTATGGCAAAGCAGATGTGAAGGAGATTTGATAAGTAATTTGGGACGAGGTCCCAAGAAAATCTCTGGGTAGTTAAGATTTTATGCCATAAGAAACGACCGGCTAAATTCGTGGGATGGTGTGAAATTAAATAGGGCTTAGCGATTGATTAGCAAAATAAGGACTATTATCAATGAACATGGCCTGAAATATTTGAATCTTGGCAATTTGGATCAAGTGGGTTCTTATAGTCGAATGGGTATTTTAAGTCACATGGGTACTTTATAGGTGAAATGGATTCTCAGGTTCTTTGAGTCAAATGGGTACTTTGGGTCAGTTCATAGGGACAAATGTGTTACTTGAGCCAAATGGTTATTTCGGATAAAATAAACACTGTGGACAAAATGAGTACTTTGGTTCAAATGAATGGTTCGTAACAAATGGGTACTTTAGACCAAATTGATAATTTGGGTGAAATTGTTACTTTATATCCAGTTAATACTTTTGCTCAAATCTGTGCTTTGTATCAAGTGGGTGATTTCGGTCAAATGACTGCGAACTCACTGAATGAGCGGATGAAGATGAAATTATGTTGGCGGCAGAGAAAACCGTGCAATCAAATTATGACACATAACAGACAACTGACTCGTTCGTAGACTAATTTGAGAAAATTGTTCTAGGTACGTTAAAAAAATACGTTCTAGCAAACACACTCCTCAGTAAAGGATAATAGAGAAAGTTAGTGAGTGAAGAGATTTTGGTCAGCACTTAACATCATGGTCCTTAGCGCTGTTAGGCCCGGGGGGAGGGGGGGTGTTCATGATATGAGTATGGAGCAGCGCCGGAATGAAGAGGCGGGGGAAACGGGAGTTCCCCGTGAAAACCTGCCGACCAGCGGCATCGCCCGGCACGATCCCCACCTACGAAAATCCAGAGACTCACCCCACCGGGCATCGAACCCGGATCGCTTTGGTGTGAGGCGGGAGGTCCGACCCCTTTGTTTTTTTATACAAAAATGTTTGGTACAATGGCAAGGCTATCGCCCCTTTTATGTTAGCTAATTCATGTAACCCCTAGTCACTTTGTTTTTGTGTAATTGTCGTAATTTTACGTTGACGTGTGGCACCCAGTCCTGAAACCGAGGAAGTGACTGTAAATGTCACCTTACCGGCCGGGAATCGAACCCGGGACCCTTGACTCAGCAGCCAGGTGCGCTAACCACATTTTTTTTTTATGTTTGGTACAATGGCAAGGCGAACGCCTCGCCCCTGCACCAAACATTCCCCCCCTTTAAGTTAGGTAATTAATGCATTTCCCCAGTATCTTTGTATCGTGTAGGTAGTTGTCGTTGTAATGGTAAGGTGTCTTCTGGCACACAGACAAGACGAACACAAACACCCAGTCCTGAACCCGAGGAGGTGGTTGTAAATGTCACCTTACCGGCCGGGAATCGAACCCGGGACCCTTGCCTCAGCAGCCAGGAGCGCTAACCACTGAGCCAAGCGGTCGGACTCCCCTTGGCGAACGCGACCCAAGGATAATATATAACGTGAATATTTTTAGGTTCTGGAAATATATTAAGTAGGTTCAATGTATTGTAAATGTATATGTCTTACGGCCACAGAGTGTACACATAACTGTGGACTCTAGCGGTCTGCTCGTTGAACCCGCGAAACTTCCGGGTCTGTAATGTTGGTTTGTCGTAGGGAAACGTGACTGTTTGCTGGGTTCAAACGTACGTTCAGCCTATCAAAAGATGATTGGCTTTCGTTTGTCTGCAGATCTGTTGCCCTATTTGACTGAGCCAACACTGCCCTGCTAAGGAGAAAGCCTTAACTCCAAGAGGTAAAATTTTACAGGAGAGCAAAAAGTTTATTTTGTCTTAATACAGTCTCATTTTTGTAAATGGTTTCAATGTTTTGTTTTTATTGTGACATTTAAATATTTGAAATTTATTTGGTATTGCTTTTTGATATCTTTCTTCAAAACAACAGCTTGAGGCTTTTATTCTCAGTATTAGGCAAAATTTTGGTTTTAAGCAATATTTTAATAATTTTTTTACACAGGTGTTTAGTATTGTGCGATTTGTCATAGTGTTGGGACAGTGTAGGGAAGAAACATTTTTGCGAGCCTGACTATTCAAGCGTGTTTAGCCTCGTCCGGGGCGAGATGCTGACCGGTTCGGCACCCTCAACCCCTCTGGAAGAAGGAGGGGGACACTGCTGGACAGCAGGTATAGAGAGACGGTAGTCAGTGAGGAGTGTGATGTTGTAGCAGCTGCAGTAAAGAGCTATGAACTTCTACACAGTGGTTTTTCATTTTGTGCAAGTGTAGTAATGTTTGAGTCATAACATTGGTCCTCCGGCCGGATCGGTACGACAAATAAGTGTTTACCGGTTCCACGAATAAATACATGGCGCATGTTTTATGTTGAGTTGTACAATAAACACGCGCCCGCGCGTCGCGTTGTTCGTCAAGGCATCCTCCCGGCCGTGGCTACCTGCTCTAAGCCGCTCGCCGAGCTCCGGGGTGAGAGAGCCGCGTTCACGGAATGCTCGAGCTACTGTTCATTCACGTTAGCTCTCTCCCGCGATCGCGCGCGCCGGCCAACAGGGCAGCCTCAGCGCAGACCTCCCATGCCGACATCTAGGATCTACGGTGAAGACAGAGGGTGAGTCAGACATATTTACAGGCTTCCTATTCCTAGTTTTAAGTTAAATCCTTCCCACCTGCCACCCTGTGTCTCGCTATCGCAACATGGAGGAAGAAACGAGCAAACGCCTCAAACAGCAGCGGTCAGTATACAAGGGCTCACTGACTCGCATACAGACCTTTGTTTTGAATTACAGCGAATCACAGAACATCGGCGAGATAAAATGTAGGTTAGATACACTTCCCGATTTGTGGTCGCGTTTTGACGAGATTCAGCTAAAGCTAGAACTGGATGACGGAGACACTGACCACAGCGAACACAGAGCTGAATTTGAA